>CM077167.1:66783681-66862757 GCA_039583875.1 Platanthera guangdongensis | reverse complement strand
AACATGTGAGAGTGTCCATACTACTCACATAATAAGGGTTTGTGGTGTGTATAAACTATTGGATCAGATAACCAACCTTATTTGGGTGGGGGTGAATAAGATTTTCAATTAAATTTAGAATTAAAATGAATTTCAGCAGGGCAGCCTGTTCTGGAAGCTACTGCCATGCAACGGTAGGTCACAAAAATAATTTTCTAAATGAAATATTATTTTCAGATTTCCCACACAACTGTCAATACACTAGTATCTTACAACCACGAATTCAGGATGAAATAATAAAACATTGATTTTATTCAAAAATTAATAGTTGTTTATAATAAAAACAACTAGATTTTCGTGATGCTAGAGATCAGACATGATTAAATCAACTCACTTTTTATTTAGATACTAGCCCTCACCCAGCATCGGTTGGTTCTCTCTCCCTTTTTCCCCGGAAAGGTCATCGAGCTGACTCTTTACCGTTCTCCCCGGAAGAGTATTAGAGCCCACTAGATATCCTTAATCTAAACGTCCTCCCAAGACAATTTTCCCCTCACCTTCTTCCTCGAAAAGGTATTAGAGCTCACTAGATCTACCTGATCTAGATGTCCTCCTTAGATGATGTCCCACGGAACCCTTGCCAGATTTTGATGACCTCCCTGGCCGATTTTCCTCTCACACAAAAGGTTAAAAAAGAGAAAAATACAAATATGGAAATATAAGTTAGAAACTATTTCTCCCTCAAAGAAGGATTCCTCAATAGAGTAATGCACAACTGTAATGCCCCTGATTTTTTCGATGTTTAATTTAATTATTTTATTGGCCTAATTTTAATGTTAGGGCATTCATTGACGCTTAGTTGGTGGGCACCGTTGTCGGAGCGTGATTTTTGCTCATTGGTATCCCAGGTTTTGGTTTGGGAGTTTTAGCTTGGCTAATTTCTCATGTATTTTGATATTCCCTTGCAAGTCGGGGTTCGTTTCGGAACATGGTGGAGCCTTTTTGTGAATGATGATGTTTTGACTTCGGGAGGCTTTTAACCAGTTTGGTTTGTTGTATCTTAGTTCCGACTTCGCCATTGGATTCGTAGCGTCAATATTTAACTACGGTGTGATGTTCGTAGAAATCCGAGTTAGTGCGAGTTTTGGTCATTTGGATGTTTTAATAATAATAATAATATATTATTATATTATATTATCTATTCCATATAAATAGCCTCTGATTAGACGTAAACCTTATTCATCGTCTTCTTCCTGAAACCTCCGACTGTTTTGCGAAAGAGGGAAAGGGGCGGTCTTTGGAGAGCCTTTGGTCGTCGATTTTAGGAGCTCCGGTGTACGAAACTGTTTTTGGAGGGTAGATTTAGATTGCTCTCACCGCAATCTATATTTCTACGGTGAGTTTTTTCATTTTCTTGGACATTTAGGGATTAAGGTATGTGGTTTTGACCTTCTTTCCAGTCAAAAAGTTTTAGGTTTTGCTACTTAGGTGTTTTTGCGGCCAGATTCGTGAGGAGGAGCGTTGCTTTCCCGGATTTCTGGTGGTTGAGGCAAGTGGTGCTTTTTCAACCTTGCCAAGTTCGTTCCTTGTGTTCTTTGTGACTTTTCTTCCACTTTCTCCTTATATTTTAAGAGTGGTGTAGGGTTTGGCTAAGGACGGCATGCTGCGTGTCTACGATTTCTAGTTAGGTCAACGTAAGTTTCATCAAATTTGACAATTAGCCAGAGTAAAATTTATTTTATATGACTGCTAGTCTAGGCAAACTCGTTGAGTATAATCCTATTAATCTGTTTAAATTCATCTTATATGGACGTCAGTCTAAGTTAGAATTAGACGTCTATGATAGTTGGGTAATTCGTCGTATATAGTGGGTCAAAAAATCATCGAATATCCTCTAGGTTCATCGGGTGAAGGTTGATTTGGTCCAAGTAAATCTCGACGAGTATCCGTATGAGTACAGTTAAGTTCATCGAGTATCAGGGGAAATTTCAGTTGGTAATGCTTGGCATTGAGTGTTGCTGAATTCGTCGAGTATCAGGGGTTGAGTTCGTCGAGTATGATACTTGGCGTTGAGTGTTGATGCATTCGTCGAGTAATAAACTCTGGCGTTGAGTGATGTAATAGACTAAGTTAAAATCATCGAGTAACAGGTGTTGATTCATCGAGTATGAGGCTTGGCGTTGAGTGGTTTAGGGATGGAGCTAAGATCATTGGGTGATCCTTGAGTCTAAGTTAAATTTGTCGAGTAAAGTAGACGAATTTGTCATGTAATGCTAGTTGGCGTTCAGTGCGTCGGGTGTGTCGAGTGATGTTTGGTGCTAAGTCAATGGTGTTGAGTGCACTCAACATGGAATTGAGTGAGAAAATGTTGAGTGTAACAATGGCGTTGAGTATTTTCAGAGCTAAGTTAAAAGCGTTGAGTGGACTCAACGCTGCGTTGAGTGGACTCAATACGACGTTGAGTGAATGTGTATTCATTAAGTTATCTGGCTTGGAATTGAGTGCGTTGAATGCACGGAACGCGACATCGAGTGTACTCGATGCTTTTCCCTGGACTTAGTATTTTAGGCCGATTCATCGTGTATCTATACTATTCGTCAAGTATACTTGACGAATCAGCTTGGACTTAGAAATATATTGCTGAATTAAGTGAAATTCGTCGGATATGGCTTAGAATGATTTTACTTGGGAACTTTCTTCCTTTATGTCAAAGGAGAGTTCCCATGGGTTAGTTGAGGTTATAGGTGCTTATGGATGATAAGTGTGGCCTTGGTTGGTAGTGTATACAGGACCCCCAACCTAGTGGCAAATTGTGAATCATTACACTGCTGGAGATATTTTTGGACTGTGGAGTTAAGTTGGACAAAGTGGCCATCACCACAGTACCTTGTTAATATGTTTGTATTGATGGGTTGAGTTGGATATTGAGGCCACCACCCTAGTGTTCTGTTGAGACAATTGTACTATCTGGTTGGGTCGGACAATGTTGCCACCACCATAGTACCTTCTTGAAATGTTTTGGGTCTGTAAGTTCGGGTTGTATAATGTGGCTACCGACTCAGTGTAACGCCCCCGATTTTTTGGCAATTATTTAAATCCTCGTTTGGAGTTACGTTGGCTCATTTCCGGCTCATGGCATTGTTAGAGTACCTCGTTAGGTGTTCTTAGAGGTTATAGCCTGTTGTATGGTTTCCCCAGCTAGCCAGCGTCTGTTTTGGAGGCCCGACTGAGCCTCTTAGGGAATCCTTATGCTTTGGCTTCGAGTGAGGTTAGCCTGAGTGTGTGGTCGTCAGAGGCTGTGTCCGACTTCGACGATGTTTTCGTAGCCCGAGTGTTTAGCTACGGTGCAGATTTGTTCGGAATCCGAGAGCATTAATTTTCGCGTCATTTCGACGGTCGCTAGTTAGCGAGTCGTCATTTATGTGAGCGTATTTACATGTTTACACATTTAGGGCATAGCGAGCGATTTGGGCGTGCCGATGCGTAATTGCACATGCTCGTGCATGCAAGGTTTTATAAGTTTGTACGTGTGCGTGTGTGTGCATGCGTGCGGGGTAGAAATTTGTGTGCGCGGATGCATGTTAATAGACGTGTACATATATATTAGTGTATGTAACTAGTGTGGTTAGTGGTTTTCTTAGTTAATTAGTAAGTATATAATTGTAAGTTTATAGTATTAAGATTGGTTATGAGATTTTATATATTGGTTAAGATTAGGTTCCATTAAATCCTTAGATTCAATTAGTTAGAGTTATATTATGTATTTAATGTAGTATAGATTTCATTAGGTTTTGATTAGGTAGATATATATATTAAGTTTATTTAGGTTTCCCTTCCCCCCCCCCCCATTCGGCCGACCAGCTAGCAAAGAAATAGAAACCCGAGCGCCGTTCCTTCGTGCGGAAGGAAAGAGGCGGAAGCCGGTGCTGCTCCGACCGCCTGTTCACCACCCAGATCCGCTCGAAATCGTGATTTGACGTTGGATCCTCACTCCCCTAGCCGAGAGCTCCATTTGGAGGTATCATTTTCGCAATTCCTCCATGATTTTTGCCCGATCGGTAGTTTAGGTTTGCAGTTTTTTGGGGTTTTATAATATTGTCCTTCCCAGTTGGGTTGTCCAGAAATTTTCGTGATCTAGGTTGCTTACGGCCGGCGGTTTAGGAGCATAGGGCTGACTGAATTCGTCCCGTTTTTCTCAAGGTAAGAGCCCCTTTTGTTGTTTTGACTTTTGCCCAGATTTCTAGTATGTTAGGGTTTAGATTTCAAGCATGCTAGGGATTTCATTTTCTTTTTATGTCCAGATTTTTTTTGTGGTGAAAGTATTTCACTTGAGGTTGTGGTTTTGGTGGAAAGAGGTGCTGCCCGAATGTTTTTGGTGGTCGGAGGTTTGGAAGAGGTTGCTGGCCGAAGTTCTTCAAAAATCAAGGCAAGTGTGCCCTTCGCCCTTGCTAAAGTAATTCCTGTCATGTCTTTTATTTGCCTGATTTCGGAGCTGTCCGAAGTTCTTCTAAAATCTGTACAAGTCCTCATTTTTTTTCCTTTTGATTTGTTGTTAAACGCCGAACTTCCCTAGCACTGCTCTTGTTAAGAATGGTATGGGCATGTGATGTTTCCAGAGAATGATTACTTGGAGGAGTGCGGCTCTAGGTGACAATGCCAAGTGCACTTTTACCGTCATTTTGCTGTTTAAGCACCGAGTGCTCCATTGTTATAGCTTTGTTCATTTCAATATTGGCATTATAGCGTGTTATTTTCCTTGGGTGTAATCCATGACCAGCTCGATTTATTTTCAAATCACTTGCGCATGATTAGTATCAAACCACTCAAGTAGATAAATGGGAAGTTTAGTTCATTCATATATATAACTCATATGTGTGTGTTTAGCATATATTTGGTATCAAACCACTTAAATATATTTAGGATCAAATCACTTGATACAAACTGATGTTGTAGTACTTTAAGTATTTGAGGTTAAGATATTTTTCACATTTTAAATATGTGTTTAGTTAAACAGCGACGTCAGCTGCTAGTTAGCTAAGCTTCTCAGGTGGGTGGCTCTAGTTGGAGTAGGGATGTGTTGACTTCCTGGTGGTTCATGAAACCACCAGTAAGGGTTTTCCCGAGTCACTTAGTGCTGGAGTAGGATGTGATTTAGGGGAGAGTTGGACCGATGCCGCCACCCCTATTTTCTTCTTATCTTACTAAGACAATATGGGTTGCTTGGCTGAGTGGACCGATGCCACCACCATAACACCATGATGATATTTAGGCCTGAAAGACTTGGTTTGACATGTGGTCACCAGTCTAGGCCCTTGTGACTGATTTTGTCCATCTCCAGTACTAGGTGACTCTTTCCGCTCTAGCTCTATATTAGGGTTTTTTAGCCATGCTAAACCTTTTGCAAAGATAGTTGACGTTCGGCTTCATTCGTGCTCTTGGTGCACTCCCTTTCTACTTAACTTTGTGGGAATCAGTTTTACCTGCTTTACTTACCTTCTTTTACCTGTACCTGTTTTACTTCACTTCTGACCTGATTTTAAACCCTGTATAAATCTATTGTACCTTTGTTTTCCTTTTGATAGTTGTTTTGCTGAGGTGTTTGTTTTTCTGAATACCTCAGGTACAGGTATTTAGTCGACTATGCGGCAAGTTTGCTCCTGAAGATTTTCTAGCATTTCAGCTGCTACTGTGGCTCTCAGTTCCTCTTGTTTGGGAGGTAGCTTTTCTTTAGACTTGTAGTATAGACATACCTACTCACCAGTGGGTTCGTGCCAGTTGTTGACGCCCACTGGTGGTTTCTATTTTAGATACTTTGCGCTTGCTTACACTGTTAGTTTTACTGCTTTTGAGATTCATTAAACTTGCTCCTGGGATGATTTATGTTAGGTTTGTAGTTACTTTAAAACCTATAAAAACAACAATTATTATATCTAAAACATAGTCAGCATTGAAAGGGGAAACTAGATCTGATATACTCTAAAGGGGGGGTGAATAGAGTATATGGTGCTTTTTAAAACACAAAGAAAAACTTTTGCAAAGCTTTACAACACTTGTTGTAATGGGTGTAAGCAGGGAAGCAGAAGTAAAACTAAACACAAAACTAAGCTATGCAGAAATAAAACACAAGAAAATCTAGGCCAGAAACAAAAAGAAAACATGCAGAACCAGATGACACAAGGAAATATAGTGGTTCCCCAACTTGGGTACATCCACTCTTCTACCACCCTAGGTAGGAATCCACTGCAGGATGAGTTGATCAGGTGTCCTAGGCACCAATGAGCTTTTGATAAGGTGCTCAAAAACCAAATCAGATTTTTTGATCAGGTGTCTTGCCACCAATGAGCTTTTGACAAGGTGCTCAAAAACCAGATTCAAACTTTTGAAGGGAGTTTGAAAAACCCTTTACAGAGAGGGGGTTGAGAGAGTTATGGCAGTCTTCTCTTTCTCAATCAACTGAGAAGACTAAGTGGATTGATTTCAAAGCTCCCCCTGAGTCCTTGATCTTCAGGAAGATGAGCTTTGCTGAGGGTGATAGGCCTTCAAAAATAGATCTCCAGCAGAAGATGATTTCAGCAAGCTGAAATGTTGATTGTCTGGAGTCTTGAAATGATGTTGGCCTTGAACACTTGAGAGCTGAAGAGATCTGAAGAATGTTTGAAAGTTTGATCTCTTGATGATGAGTGTTCTTCTGAATTGTTAACATAATATTTTTCAGAGTCTCTATATATTGAGAGGTGTCCTATTCTTGTCAAAAAAAAATCTCTTTCTGTTCTTGTCTATTCTCTCTCTTTCTTCAAAAAACATTCTGTCTTTTATTCTCTGAGTCTGAATAGAATATTACTCTGTCAAAGATAGTCGTTGGTCTGCATTGATTACAGCCTTAATTGCATAATCTGTTCTGAAGAAAAGTCCACTGAATTGTTCCTTGAAAAATCCCTTGAAACTTGCTCCAGAAGTAAATGAAAACGGCTGGCAGATCTTCTGAATTAAATGCATAATAACTTCTATCTGATTTGAATTTGAATTTTGAAAGATAACTGAAAACGTCGAACTGAGCTCTGCTATCGTCGAGCTGAGCTCAGCGAACTGGAAGATGCAAGCAGCAAAGAAATCGTCGATCTGAGCTCAAAGATCGTCGAACTGAGCTCAGAGATAAGGATCCAGTGCAGAGTCAAAATCGTCAACCTGAGCTCAGCGATCGTCGACCAGAGCTCGACGATATTGAGAAGTTGAGCTCAGCGATCGTCGACCAGAGCTCGACGATATTATGAGGTTTGAGCTCAGCGATCGTCGAATGGAGTTCGACGATCTGTCAAAGTTGAGTTAGACGATCGTCGACCGGAGTTCGACGAAACGTCGTGCTGAGCTCGACGATTTGGACTTAGTCTCCAGAAAAACTTGGGTCTTCAGGGCAGCTTCCAATCCTAGACTCCTGACCCTTAGACTCAATTCTAATTGACCTATTAAGCTATACAGAAGGTCAAAACACAGATTCTTAGAGACATAGTGATCCTGACCCAAATTAGTAATAGGGTGTTCCAACAATCTCCCCCTATTTGGGTTAGGAAAACTATTTACAGACTTAGGAAAAACAAACAACATCATACAGTCAGAAAAACATAAAAACAACAGCAGCTAGACATCAACGAACCATCACAGAGATATATATAAACATGATATCCAGAAGGCAGTCAGAAAAACCAAGAGTTATCACCTTACAGAGTTATTCCTTTTCTTTGCCTTTTACCATTTTGATTTCTCTGTTATGATCTAAGGCTTATTGTTTGGATCTGGTATCATCAGCTGCACCCAAATAAATTTGCTTTGATGTCCTGGGAACCACTGCAGCTGGATGCAACTCCATGTACCTGTTTGCATCAAAAACTTTGCTGGAAGCATATCTTTCTAGTTCTTTCTGTCTTTATTCTGACATTGTGGAGATGTTGGAAGTGTCCAGGCCTTTCTCTTTGGCTTTCTTTATTTGATCTAATGCAGCCAGCTCTTTCATTCTAGCAGTCCAAGCCACAGGATTCTTCTCAGGGTCCTCAAATGGAACAGGTGGCTCATACCTGTTGGAAGTGGTATCTTGAGGAGTCCTGGCAGTCACATTTTCTCTGAGCTTATAGGGAAAAGGACCAGAAGATGTGTCAGAAGAAACATGTCCTCCCCTGGAATAAGGATGCTGCCTGGAATGCCCTTTGGAGTAAACCTGAGTCTCTCTTTGGTTTCCCCTGTATCCTCCCCTTCTAGAGTAAGAGCCCCTAGACTGGCTTTCCCTTTGATATGTTCTAGCATGAGGTTGGTAGGGAGCCTGGGTTCTAGCAGGGCCTGAACTTGCTGAGCTGCCACCTGCACCTGCATCAGGTGGAGGTGGTGGAGGAGGATGAGGGTGCTTAAACTGAGTGGAATCTTTCTCATACTTCCTCTTCTTCTTCATAGCCTTTAGCTGGTTCTTAGAGAACTGCATCCAATGCTCAGTGATTGGGCAGTTGTGCAGAATATAGTAAGGAACATCATTATCATCTCTAACTTTGGCAGGAGGAACCCTCTTCAATGCCTTACTTCTTGCTTTCCTTTTCTTTGCAATGGTGGCAGATGAATCATCAGAAGCAGTGTTATAATCCTCAGATTCAGAACTCTGTGCATCATATAAAGCATCAATCATCTTCATCAATGTTTCTTTCAGTTGAACAGCAGCTGATGGGGCAGAAGCAGAAGGGGCAGCAACAGGAACAGCAACAGATGGGGCAACAGATATAACAACAGGTGCAACAGCATATGGAGCAATAGAAACAACTTCAGAAACAGCACTAGTAACTTCAGGAGAGACAGCAGCAGCAGCTTCAGTAACAACAACAACAACTTCAGCAGGCTCAAAAACAGCAGCCTCTGTCATCAGAGAATCCTGGGAAAAGGGCTCAACAGAAAAAATTTCTTCAGCAGCAGGGATAATTTCAGAGGCAGATACAGCCTTTTCTTCATCAACAGCAGCAGTAACATCATCAGAAGCAGCAATCACTGAATGAATAAAAGCAGAAATTATACTGGGGTCACAGAATGAGAAGGGCACCATAGCCTTGGACAGATCTTCAGAGGGCTGGACAGCATTGGGCTCTGGGAGGCAGCAGTAGTATGCAGTATCAAATGTAGATAGCAAAGACCTTAGGTCTATTGCTAGGACTGGAGTAGCAGAGGCAACAGATGCAGGAGCAGCAGCAGTAGCAGAAGCAGACACAGAAACAGCATCAGTAGCAGCAGAAGCAGCAGCAACAACAACATGAAGGCTGGCTTCATAGGGCATCTCCCCCTGCCTGGATACAGATAGAGCTGTATCAAGGCACACTGCTGGGGGTGCTGCTTGAGGAGTAAGGAAGGAGGAAAGCCTGGCAGAGAGAGCTGCCACTAACTGTTGTAGAGGAGCTAAAGAGGCCTCCATGAGAAGAGAGAGCCTGGGTGCAAGGAGCTCATACAACTGGTCAGCCAAGGCTGGGAGATCTACTTGCTCAAGAAAAGGAGCAGAGGTAGAGGGTACTGGGATGGCTGATGGAGCTGGAGGAGGAGGGCTGAAGGGTGGAATGAATGGCTCAGGAGAGGGGATGGTGGAGATGGAGGATAATGGGATGGATATGGATGGAGTGAATGTGGGTTGGGCAATAATGTGGTGGAGAAGGTCTTGGAAAGAGGTGGAAGAGGATGGTAACTCTGGAGGAGAGGAGGGGGAATCATCCATGTAGGATTCATCCAGAAGTGTGAAGGAGGGGATGGATGGGGATGAGGTGACATCTGTGGGGGGATAAGAGAATAGAGGATGGAAGTGGTCTGCTGGTGGAGAGGAGATGGTTGCTGGAGATGGAATAGAAGTTGGAGATGGGCTGGAAATTGTAATTGTGGATGAGGCTGGAGTGGTAGATGGAATAGGTAGGGTTGGACTTGGAGGAGGAGAAGAAGCAGCACTAGCAGCACGCAGGTCTTCTGCAGGGGCAGAGACCTGGGGGGGAGTGACTCTTAGAGTCCTGGTGCCTGAAGGGGCAGATGAAGAGGGCCTGCTGGGCTTGATGATTTGCCTGTCCCATTTCCCAAATAGGGCACAGGTGAGTCTCTTGGAGGCATTGATGTGCACTCCAGAGGAGACTAGCAGAGCAGGGCACTTGGCCTGAAGGAAGACTCCCAGAATTCTTCCATAATTCACAAAAGTTTTGTTTATCTTTTTCTTCAACAGATCAAAAAAGACTTCTCCCCAGTTCAAGCTTTTCCTATCTACCAGAGCTCCCATGAGGCAGAGCTGATATCTGGAGATGGTGTCATGGGCAGAATGTTTGGCCAGCAGAACCTTGCCTACAACATCTGCCAGAAACCTGTATTCCACTGACAGGTTCCTCTTAAACAACTTGCTAGGGTTCCCCTCAGGATGACCCATCCTGGAAAGTATATCAGAGAATTCTTCTCCAGAAAGTTCAGCAGAGTCTTCACCATTCCTTAAACCAAAAACCTCTGTGAGGACTGTTGGGGTCAGAGGTACCTGGGTGCCACCAATGGATCCAATAATGGTGTTGTTGTCAAGGTTGTGTGCAGTATATACCCATTCTTTGATTTCATCAGAGGCAAGTTTGATTCTTGTTGTCATAAGGGCAGATAGATGCTGATCTTTGAATAAACTGAGGATGTCCTGGAAGACTTGATCAGTTGTGTTGAAGGAGTCTAGATCAATGTCAAAACCCGCATCAAATTTCATTGCGGCGAGTACAGCAACTGAAACGGCCATTGTACCTGCAAAAATCAACAGACAAAACGACCAAGGTAGAACTGTTTGGAGGGAAGAAAATTTCTGCAGAGAAATTGAAAGCGCAAGAGAGAACGACGGCGAAAAAAGAGTTTTATATTAGGGTTCGACGCAGAATTGGAAAGATCGTTGAACTCAGTTCGACGATCGAGGCTTCTAAAGGAATCTGAAGAGACTCCAAAATCGTCGATCTCCGTTCGACGATTGGAAAGGCGTCGAGCTCCGTTCGACGATCGTTCAGTGAACAGAATCGTCGAGCGCCGTTCGACGATCGTTGACCAGAAGAGATAGTCCATACTATCAAAGGAGCGCTGAACTCAGTTCGACGATTCAGGAAATCGTCGAACTCCGTTCGACGATCTTTGGGAAAATCGTCGAGCGCAGTTCAGAGATCAGAGAAATTTTAGACACTAAGGAAAATCAGAATTTTGCCTAGTCTTGGTCATTTTTAGCTTTCAAAATCTTGGATATTATTTAAGACTTCCTCCATCTAACATTCCTAACTGATTTAGGAAGAAATTATGTTTCTTTTCATCCAAAGGCTTGGTGAAAATATCTCCCCTTTGTAAATCAGTTGGGATATATTGCAGTTCAATTTTATTCTTTTCAACATTGTCCCTTAAGAAGTGATGCCTAATCTCTATGTGTTTTGTCCTACTATGGAGGACTGGATTTTGAGCTATGGAAATAGCACTTGTATTGTCACAAAAGATTTTTGACTTCTCTAAGTTGTAACCATAGTCTAAGAGTTGATTTTGAATCCACAATATTTGTGAACAACAACTGCCTGCAGCCATATATTCAGCTTCAGCAGTTGAAGTTGACACAGATGTTTGTTTCTTGCAAAACCAAGAGACAAGTCTATCACCAAGGAACTGACAAGTTCCACTGGTGCTTTTCCTGTCAATTCTGCATCCAGCATAATCAGCATCAGAGAATCCAGTTAACTCAAATGCTGAATCTTTTGGATACCAGAGACCTAGATTTGGACAACTTTTAACATAACCTAAGAATCCTCTTTACTAATGTGAGGTGTGACTCTCTAGGGCTAACTTGGAATCTAGCACATATACATGTAGCAAACATTATATCTGGTCTACTAGCTGTAAGATACAGTAAAGAGCCAATCATTGCTCTATATGTTGTCTGATCAACAGGTTTCCCATGTTCATCAGCATCCAATACAGCATTGGTAGGCATGGGTGTTTTCATACAAGATGCCTCAGACATGCCAAATTTCTTAACCAGCTCATTAGCATATTTGGTTTGAGAAATAAAGATGCCCTCAGCATGTTGTTTGACTTGCAATCCTAGGAAGAAGGATAGCTCACCCATGCTACTCATCTCAAATTTAGAATGCATTAGGTTAGAAAACCTTCTACACAATTTTGAGTCAGTAGAACCAAAAATGATATCGTCTACATAGATTTGTACTAGTAGGGTATGAGACTTATGGGTTCTAATGAAAAGAGTTTGGTCTACTCTACCCTTTATAAAACCATTTTTCAAGAGAAAGCATGCTAGGGTCTCATACCATGCTCTAGGAGCTTGCTTGAGACCATATAATGCTTTATGTAGTCTAAAAACAAAATCAGGATGAGTTGGAGAGATAAAACCTGGAGGTTGTCTGACATAGACTTCCTCTTTGATGTCTCCATTTAAGAAAGCACTCTTGACATCCATCTGATAAACCTTGAAGCCTTTGTGAGCTGCATAAGCTAAAAATATCCTGATGGCTTCTAATCTTGCAACAGGTGCAAAGGTCTGGTCATAGTCAATTCCTTCTTCTTGAGAATATCCTTAGGCAACTAGCCTTGCCTTGTTCCTTATTATTACTCCTTGATCATCCAGTTTGTTTCTGAATACCCATTTTGTTCCAACAATGGAATGATCCTTAGGCTTTGGCACTAGTTCCCATACTTTGTTCCTCTCAAATTGATGCAACTCCTCTTGCATGACAATGATCCAGTGTGGATCTTGCTCTGCATCTTGAATGGACTGAGGCTCAATTTGAGAAAGGAAGCAGGTGTGCAACAGGTTTTGGTTGACCTGATTTCTGGTTTGCACACCAGCTGAGATTTCTCCAATTATTTGGGTAATTGGATGGTCTCTTGATGTTACTAAATCAACAGGGGGTGTTGATTGTTCACCAACCTGTGTTGTTGTTTCCTCTTATGGTACAACAACTGGCTCTTCAGGTTGTGCTTCAATATGTTGAGCATTGCTTTCATCTTCACTGCTTTCTTCTTCTTGAGCAACCTGTAGCTTGTTCATATCTTCAACTAGAGAATGTTCCTGCAAAGGTTCTATGGTAGAAGAGATCTTCTCCTTGAAAGACATGTTAGTTTCATCAAAAGAAACATGAACAGATTCCTCAATTTTAATGAAGATTTATTATATACCCTATAGGCCTTGCTGATCATGGAGTATCCCAGAAACACTCCTTCATCAGCTTTGGCTTGAAATTTTGCTAGATATTTCTTATCATTATTGTGAATATAGCAAATGCAACCAAAAATTTTGAAATAGTCAACTTTAGGTTTCTTCCCTTTGAGTAATTCATAGGGAGTCTTTCCCTTCAGTTTATGTATCAGACTTCTGTTCAGCACATAGTTGGAGGTGTTCACTGCCTCTGCCCAGAAGGATAGAGGTAGATGAGCATCTGACAACAATGTAGTGGCAGATTCAATAAGGGTTCTATTTTTCCTTTCAGCTACCCCATTTTGTTGAGGAGTTCTAGGAGCTGAGAAAGTATGTCTGATCCCTTCACTCTGACAGAACTCTTGCATAAGAAGAGAATCAAACTCTGTCCCATGATCACTTCTGATCAGGGCAATATGAGTATTGAACTCAATCTTTATACATTTGAGAAACTCTGTCAGACACTTAAAGTTATCAGACTTCTTCCTTAGAAAGAACACCCAAGTGAATCTAGAGAAGTCATCTACAATCACTAAAGTGTAGGATTTCCCTCCTAGGCTTTGTACTGTGATGGGTCCAAATAGATCCATGTGTAACAGATACAATATCCTAGGTGAATCACTCTTATTAAGTGACTTAAAACTGTTCTTAGTTTGCTTGCCTAATTGACAGGCCTTGCAGAGTCCTTCCTTCTTGTAGGGGCCAGAAGGTAGTCCTCTAACAAGGTTGTCCTTGGAGAGCCTAGCAATAGTTCTAAGGTTTAGGTGTCCTAATCTCTTATGCCATAAAACATTTGGTCTACAAACTGAATTGAATAAACAGATATCTATAGAAGTTGAAAGAAAATCTACTAGGTAGATGTTACCTTTCCTTTTACCTGTCAACACAGTTGTGTTGTCCTCTGACTTGATTTTGCATAAGGTTTTGCTGAAGGTCACCTGGTAGCCTTCATCACATAGCTGACTGATGCTGATTAGGTTGTGCTTCAGTCCTTCCACATATGCTACCTTCTTGAAGGTTACAGAACCAATCTGGACTTCTCCATATCCTTTAGTTTGTCCAAAGTTGGAATCACCAAAGATAACTTTGGGTCCAAGCTTGGCTCTAAAGGAATTGAGGTTGTCCTTGTTCCCTGTCATGTGCTTAGAGCATCCCACTATCCAAATACCATTGCTGGTTAGATGTTGGATAGGTCTTCACCTGCACATAAAACAGTTTACTTGTTTTTGACCCAGTTTACCTTGGGCCTAGGTTGATAACCTCTAAATTCAGAAATGAAAGACATCCCTGGCTGACTCTTATATCCTTCAGGATGATATCTCCTTGGAGGTATAATCCATTCAGTATAAGGGTTAAAGGTTTGGGATGAAGAACCCTTAGGATTCAATTTTGACTTGCCCTTGAGAAAATTTCCAGAGCTCTGACCTCTGTTCGACGATCTTGGAGCTGCGTTCGACGATAGTGGGTCAGATCGTCGAGCTCCGTTCGACGGTTGACTATGGCTGAGGTCAGGTGTATGGGATCGTCAACCAGCGTTCGACGAACTTGGCTGAGATCGTCGATCTGCGTTCGACGATTTTTCTTGAGATCGTCGAGCTGCGTTCGGCGATCGTCGATCTTCATTCGGCGATCGTCGATCTCCGTTCGACGATTTGTGCTGGACTTTAGTTTTCTGAGGCAGATCAGAATTTTTCCTGGCAACCTCTACAACTCCCTTTCCCTTGTCAGAAATGAACTTGATAGGGGTTGTTAGAACAATAGGTTGGCTGGATGAGGCACCCAAGCCCAGTGTACT
Organism: Platanthera guangdongensis; assembly: GCA_039583875.1. NCBI lineage: Eukaryota > Viridiplantae > Streptophyta > Magnoliopsida > Asparagales > Orchidaceae > Platanthera > Platanthera guangdongensis. The sequence goes on along the minus strand of CM077167.1, from coordinate 66,847,782 downwards.
GTTGAATCTTGAGTTCACTGTGCTGGTGATGTCCATCAGCTTGATGCTTCTCCCATTGAGAGATTCTTCAAGCTTCTTGGCCTCAGAGAGTTCACTCTTCAGTGAAGCTGTCTGTTCCCTATGGTTCTCCTGTTAAAATGCAACAAACCGCAGACGCCCCCTTGGATACCCTGCTGAAAACTCAACAAACCGAAGGAGAATACGCCCACTTATATGTTGAAAGTTTTCCCGGATCGTGGAGTTAGCAGAGTTATCTCAACAAAGCAGTAACAACCAGCAACACATGCAGCACAAACTTCTTTATTGATCAAGAGCAAACTTCTTTACAAGGCGAGACATACATGGCGAGACATGCTTCACCAAAAACCAACACCAGGAGAGCAGAGACAGTTACAAAGACAAGAACAAAAAACAAGCCGCGCGGACTCAAACAATCAAGCCGCCGACCTACTGCTGTGAAGTCCGCTCAGTCCGCCAGGTCGCCAGACCGCAACCCAAGCCGCGCGGACTCACCCTTGCTCCAATGCTTAGCTCTTCACCGCCGGTCTGCACGCCGCCAGACCGCACAAGCTGCGACACCGAATGGAACAGTCCGCCTGAAGCAGGCGACTTCCTGAACCCCGAACCAAGTCGCCAAAGAGAAGACCGCCTGGTCGCTATCCGCGACCTGCTGTTTACCGCCTGTTGCTTAACCGCAGAGTCCGCACTGTCCCTGACCGCAATCAGAGCCAAGTCCTGGCTTTCCAGCGCTATCCGCACAACCTGCACAGCACAACCGGGTCAACTCTCAATCCGCGCGGACACAAAGTCCAGGCCGCAGCAACTTACGCGAGCTCAATTACTGTTCACTTACTTCGGTCCAGGTTCCTCTGGTTCTCTCTTTTTCCTGATGTGACATGGGTCCTATTTATAGGCACGACGATGAGTATGGTCACCGCCCTAGTCGATAGGATCACCGCCACATCCCGCAGCAAGAACTTATGTGTCCGCCAGCCCGCGGACACACATGCCAGTTCGCCGCCCTGTGCAGATAGCCAGTCCGCCCCAGCTTCTCCAAGGCCGGACTCCAATATCCAGCCCGCCTTGCCGCCAGAGACCAAGCCAGGACAACAGCCGGACTCCACAACAGCCGTGTCCGCCATTCTGCGGACAAGGCATCAGCCCGCAAAACCCGAGCCCGCAGCCTCGCCATCAAGGCACCTGCCGGACTCAGCGGACACCCGGCTTCCGTCCGCATATCCCAAGTTCATTGCCTAAACACCAAGGCATTGCCGGACTCAGCGGACACGCCGATCCAGTCCGCGTACACAGCGAACTCCAGTCCGCTTCCCTGAGTCCATAACCTCATCACAAGGCTCAACCGGACTCAGCGGACTCTGGCTCCAGTCCGCACGCTCCTGCACAAGCAATTCTCCAGTCCGCATTTCCCCAAGCTAGCAAACAAGGCAACTGCACTTCTACTATGCTTGGCGGACTGAGAAACCAGCCCGCGCTCCACTGCGCGATCTCCCCGGACTGAGCCATCCTGGACTTGGTTCAATTCCCACCAAGTCCAGTCCGCTGGCCGCAAGGGCCAGTCCGCACTTACTGGCGGACACTGGATCTAGCCCGCCATACCAGGCAACCTCCAGTTCCTGTCCGCGCTGACCGGCGGTCTCCACGGCTTCCACTTGCCGCTTCACTAGAGCAAGACCAAGGCATCTGCCAAACCGGTCTGTCGAGCTCCAGTTCTTTAGTCCGTATCAAGCCGGACTCCGCGGATAACATTCCTATCCGCCCGGTTACTTCCTGGGAGTAAGCCGCCTGCTGAGCATACACTGGCCTGTCAGACCGCCGCTGCTGTCCGCGTAGTCCGCGCGAACAGACCGCCCAGGCCGCCACAGAGCAAACCGCCTGCAACATCCCTGCCGACCTAGCAGTCCGCCAACCCAGTCCGCGTAGTCCGCGCGGATAGGTTTCCCAAGCCTTCCATTCACCCACTTTCACTTCACAGAATTCAACACTCCCCCTTGAAGTGAGAAGTGGTGAATAACTCCAGCAACTCCCGTAACCTTGCACCTGGTCCTTCCGATAGCATCTACGAAGAGATGTCCAAGACATAGTCCTCGCCCCGCATATCATGGACCATGAGGGAGCCCTCCAGCATCTCCCAAAAGGAGCCATGCTTCCCTCTGCCTTCTTCAGCTTCAACCTCCACTCATGCATCATAGGAGTATCACCAACTTCCTTGGACCCAGAAGCCCAAGCCTCGTTGCCTCTGAGAGAAGTCACCTCTTCAGACTTGGTGTCAACCACCTCCTTGATTCTAGTGGGGTCATCACAGCCAAAAGTCCCTTGCTCGACCTGAGGGCTAACAAGGAAACATGGAACCAAGTCCGCCGTGTTTCCTTCACTATATCGAGCTGGTGGCTTAGTGATCCTCTTCGATCTCCGAAGAACCTGATCATGGCTAACCACCTCCGCTGCTTTTGAACCAGCTCCGTTCCCGGGCAAACCCGGAACAATGCTTCCTTTGCTCCCTGAACAAGACGCCTCCTTACTGGAACCAAAAGCATTTGGAGCAACGCTCCCCCTGCTACCTGAACCAGAAGACTCCCCTCTTGAACAAGAACTGCCTGGAACATCGCTCCCCTTGCTTCCTGAACCGGAAGCTTCCGCCTTCGAGCCAGAAGGTCCTGGAGCATCGCTCCCCCTTCTTCCCGACTCTGACGCCTTTGCCCCGGAGCTAGAACAACCTGGAGCACCTGGTGACTCAGGCAACTCCACTTCCTTAGCAGCAGCCTCCTTCAGCCCATCATCTGACCTGCTTATTTGTAGCTCCACATAAGAGCTACCCCAATATGGCGTCAACTCATCAAAGACAATGTCTCTCGACACTATGAGTTTCTTCGTCACAGGATCCATACACCTCCATCTTCTTTTCTGCTCATCGTACCCAACAAAGACTAGATTTGTTTTGAGAGCACCCGGAGAGTGTATATAGCAGGTAGATCCAAACACCCGAAGGTGCTTCACTGAGGGCTTCACTCCGAACATTAGCTCATAAGGAGTCTTTACTATGATCGGACTAAGAGGCATCCGGTTGATGACATGAGCAGCACAGGCCATTCCTTCCGCCCAAAGAGCCTTCGGAACGCCTTTACTCCGAAGCCAACACTTGCAGGTCTCCGTTAACCAACGGATCATCCGAGCTGCAACACTACCCTGTTGTGAAGTATGTCCACAAGAAAGCTCCATCCGGATCCCTTGCTTCCTGCAAAAGCGTGAGAACTCGGTTGAGGCAAACTCACCACCGAAACTTGTCCTCAACACCTTGATCCTCCGGCCAAGCTGGCCTTCGACAAGCTTCTTGAACTCCACAAACAAGCGTACCATGCTGGACTTCGTCTTCATAAAGTATACCCAAGTATACCCAGAATAGTCATCAACCAATATCAGCATGAACCTGCTGCCTCCAAGACTGGCCGTGACGGTCGGTCCCACCAGAGCACAATGGACAACCGCCAATGGTGCATTACTCCTGGATTGTGCTTTGTCGACCATGAAGCGATAGGCTCCACTTTCCTGACATCCCGCACACCCCCGACCATCGCCATAGGATGACAATCTAGGCAAGCCTCTTACGAGTCTTCTTTCCGCCATTGCTTTCAGCTTGTCCATCCCTACATGCCCCAGTCTTTCATGCCAGATAGCTGCACTATCACTGGAATCCACCCGATCAGCTCCAGAACTAGTTGAAGTCCCAACTACGTTCTTCTCCTTCCTCCCTACCTGAGCAACGTTCGCCGAGAGCAAGGTAACCTTGCACTCCTTCCGAAGATGACCTTGCTGCTTGCATTTATAGCACCGTGGTCCTTCCTTCCTCTTCCTATCACGCCTAGGAGAAATACTCCTTTCTTCCTGATATGAAGTAGAGGGACCATCATCCGCAGCAACCTTCACCTTCTTCCTGAACAACCCATCAAGGGAAGTCCAAACCTCCGCAGCTGACCGACATCCACTGATGTGGTCCAAGAGCTCCGATGAGATCACCTGCTTGAGAATAGACTCCGCTTTCGCATTTGCCTCCTTCCAAGCTCTCATCGCCTCAGCATTGCCAGCAGTATCCTCTTGTCTTCCTGCTCCGCATACAACCTCCCAAAGGTCCTCGCCAAGAAGAAAGCTCTTCATACAGGACTTCCACCGTTCACAGTTCGCCTCTGTAAGAAGATCAATACCAAGACAACTTGCATCCTCCACTGCCATGGTTCTACCACTGGTTTCCTCTTCAGAAGAGCAACTACTTCCATTGAGCACTGCTTGACCACTCCAACAACCTCCCTCTGATACCATGTTAAAATGCAACAAACCGCAGACGCCCCCTTGGATACCCTGCTGAAAACTCAACAAACCGAAGGAGAATACGCCCACTTATATGTTGAAAGTTTTCCCGGATCGTGGAGTTAGCAGAGATTATCTCAACAAAGCAGTAACAACCAGCAACACATGCAGCACAAGCTTCTTTATTGATCAAGAGCAAACTTCTTTACAAGGCGAGACATACATGGCGAGACATGCTTCACCAAAAACCAACACCGGGAGAGCAGAGACAGTTACAAAGATAAGAACAAAAAACAAGCCGCGCGGACTCAAACAATCAAGCCGCCGACCTACTGCTGTGAAGTCCGCTCAGTCCGCCAGGTCGCCAGACCGCAACCCAAGCCGCGCGGACTCACCCTTGCTCCAATGCTTAGCTCTTCACCGCCGGTCTGCACGCCGCCAGACCTCACAAGCTGCGACACCGAATGGAACAGTCCGCCTGAAGCAGGCGACTTCCTGAACCCCTAACCAAGTCGCCAAAGAGAAGACCGCCTGGTCGCTATCCGCGACCTGCTGTTTACCGCCTGTTGCTTAACCGCAGAGTCCGCACTGTCCCTGACCGCAATCAGAGCCAAGTCCTGGCTTTCCAGCGCTATCCGCACAACCTGCACAGCACAACCGGGTCAACTCTCAATCCGCGCGGACACAAAGTCCAGGCCGCAGCAACTTACGCGAGCTCAATTACTGTTCACTTACTTCGGTCCAGGTTCCTCTGGTTCTCTCTTTTTCCTGATGTGACATGAGTCCTATTTATAGGCACGACGATGAGTATGGTCACCGCCCTAGTCGATAGGATCACCGCCACATCCCGCAGCAAGAACTTATGTGTCCGCCAGCCCGCGGACACACATGCCAGTTCGCCGCCCTGTGCAGATAGCCAGTCCGCCCCAGCTTCTCCAAGGCCGGACTCCAATATCCAGCCCGCCTTGCCGCCAGAGACCAAGCCAGGACAACAGCCGGACTCCACAACAGCCGTGTCCGCCATTCTGCGGACAAGGCATCAGCCCGCAAAACCCGAGCCCGCAGCCTCGCCATCAAGGCACCTGCCGGACTCAGCGGACACCCGGCTTCCGTCCGCATATCCCAAGTCCATTGCTTAAACACCAAGGCATTGCCGGACTCAGCGGACACGCCGATCCAGTCCGCGTACACAGCGAACTCCAGTCCGCTTCCCTGAGTCCATAACCTCATCACAAGGCTCAACCGGACTCAGCGGACTCTGGCTCCAATCCGCACGCTCCTGCACAAGCAATTCTCCAGTCCGCATTTCCCCAAGCTAGCAAACAAGGCAACTGCACTTCTACTACGCTTGGCGGACTGAGAAACCAGCCCGCGCTCCACTGCGCGATCTCCCCGGACTGAGCCATCCTGGACTTGGTTCAATTCCCACCAAGTCCAGTCCGCTGGCCGCAAGGGCCAGTCCGCACTTACTGGCGGACACTGGATCTAGCCCGCCATACCGGGCGACCTCCAGTTCCTGTCCGCGCTGACCGGCGGTCTCCACGGCTTCCTCTTGCCGCTTCACTAGAGCAAGACCAAGGCATCTGCCAAACCGGTCTGCCGAGCTCCAGTTCTTCAGTCCGTATCAAGCCGGACTCCGCGGATAACATTCCTATCCGCCCGGTTACTTCCTGGGAGTAAGCCGCCTACTGAGCATACACTGGCCTGTCAGACCGCCGCTGCTGTCCGCGTAGTCCGCGCGAACAGACCGCCCAGGCCGCCACAGAGCAAACCGCCTGCAACATCCCTGCCGACCTAGCAGTCCGCCAACCCAGTCCGCGTAGTCCGCGCGGATAGGTTTCCCAAGCCTTCCATTCACCCACTTTCACTTCACAGAATTCAACATCTCCAACTCCTGAGAGAGTTTGAGGTTTTCTGATTTTAAACCACTTTGTTCAGATAATTGATTTCTGAGAGAGATGATCTCTTTCTCAGACTTTAGCAGGTCTAAACATAGTGCTTTAAATTCAAGTTTAAAATCTTCTGAAGTAAAATCAAAAGAGCTGATTACCTGATCTTCTTCAGGTTGAGTCTCTGAGTCTGACTCTGACTCCTCTTCCTCTGAGTTGTGTTGTGAGGCATTGATTGCCATCATGCAGAACTCCTTTTCCTCTGCATCATCTCTCATCATCACTTGAGCTGGAAGAGGCTTCTGACTCCTCTTCAGTCTCACTCCAGGATTCAGCAACAAATCCTTTCCTTGTGTGCTTATTTCTGCTGGAGGAAGGTTTGCTACTTCCATTCCTTTTGGAGTCCTTCTCCTTTCTTCTTTATTTTTTGTCCCTTCTGTCCTTGTTCTTGTTCTCTGGACAGTCAGGAACCATATGCCCTGGTTTCCTGCAACCAAAGCAAATGATGTCTTTACTATTGCCAATGGACTTGTCATACCTTGGCTTATCCTGCTCCTTGTATGATCTTCTTCTGAAGTCCTTTCTGGCCATCTTATAGAATCTTTTGGCCAATAAGCTGAGAAGTTCATCATTGGTTGTTCCTTTTTCTTCAAGCAGATCCTCAGTTGCCTTGAATGCTATAGTCTTCTCCTTTCTTGTGGCTGGTGAAGCAGCCTTCTGTTCTTCTTCTCTGTTCTTGATGAGTAGCTCATAAGATTTGAGCTTACCCAACAAGGCTTCAGTGGTGATCTCATTCAGGCTTCTGGCATCTTTAATTGGCCAGATTCTTGAATCCCAAGTGCTGGGGAAGCACATTAGGATCTTGTCATTAAGTTCTGTTAGTGAGATCTATTTGTCTAATGTCCTCAGTTCACTGACAATTAGACTCAGTCTGTTGTACATGTCTCCCACTGACTCTGTTTCTCCCTTCTTGAAGTTCTCATATTGGGAGATGAGATGGATCTTCTGTCCTTTCTCTCATCAGCTGATCCTGAAACTATTTCTGAGAGCTTGTCCCAGATCTCCTTGGCTGAATTACATTCAGCTACCTTCTGAAAAATGTCATCTGACATTGTCTGAGCTAGAATGTTCATTGCCTTGGCATCAGCTACTTTCCACTTTTTGATGTCAGCATCTGTTCCTGATGGAGGTGGAACAGCATTTGTGCTTGTGCTCTCTGGAGGTCTTGGACACACTGTCAAGACAGAATTAAAAATTTCTTCGTCAATAGAATTCATGTAGAGTTTAATCCTTGCTTTCCAAAGTGCAAACTTCGATAGATTGCACACTGGAGGTCTGGTGCTAGCATAATCTTTGTTTTGGGCCATGATTTGTGCAGGCTAAATCTAATAATAAAATACAAAAGAAGGATCTAGTTTGGGATCTTGGGGTTCAGGTGTTAGCCTGTACAACCAAACAGATATGGTATGTTTAACCAACCTGGCTTTGATACCAATTGAAAGGGGAAACTAGATCTGATATACTCTAAAGGGGGGGTGAATAGAGTATATGGTGCTTTTTAAAACACAAAGAAAAACTTTTGCAAAGCTTTACAACACTTGTTGTAATGGGTGTAAGCAGGGAAGCAGAAGTAAAACTAAACACAAAACTAAGCTATGCAGAAATAAAACACAAGAAATCTAGGCCAGAAACAAAAAGAAAACATGCAGAACCAGATGACACAAGGAAATATAGTGGTTCCCCAACTTGGGTACATCCACTCTTCTACCACCCTAGGTAGGAATCCACTGCAGGATGAGTTGATCAGGTGTCCTGGGCACCAATGAGCTTTTGATAAGGTGCTCAAAATCCAAATCAGATTTTTGATCAGGTGTCTTGCCACCAATGAGCTTTGGACAAGGTGCTCAAAAACCAGATTCAAACTTTTGAAGGGAGTTTGAAAAACCCTTTACAGAGAGGGGGTTGAGAGAGTTATGGCAGTCTTCTCTTTCTCAATCAACTGAGAAGACTAAGTGGATTGATTTCAAAGCTCCCCTGAGTCCTTGATCTTCAAGAAGATGAGCTTTGCTGAGGGTGATAGGCCTTCAAAAATAGATCTCCAGCAGAAGATGATTTCAGCAAGCTGAAATGTTGATTGTCTGGAGTCTTGAAATGATGTTGGCCTTGAACACTTGAGAGCTGAAGAGATCTGAAGAATGTTTGAAAGTTTGATCTCTTGATGATGAGTGTTCTTCTGAATTGTTAACAGAATATTTTTCAGAGTCTCTGTATATTGAGAGGTGTCCTATTCTTGTCAAAACAAAATCTCTTTCTGTTCTTGTCTATTCTCTCTCTTTCTTCAAAAAACATTCTGTCTTTTATTATCTGAGTCTGAATAGAATATTACTCTGTCAAAGATAGCCGTTGGTCTGCATTGATTACAGCCTTAATTGCATAATCTATTCTGAAGGAAAGTCCACTGAATTGTTCTTTGAAAAATCCCTTGAAACTTGCTCCAGAAGTAAATGAAAACGGCTGGCAGATCTTCTGAATTAAATGCAGAATAACTTCTATCTGATTTGAATTTGAATTCTGAAAGATAACTGAAAACGTCGAACTGAGCTCTGCTATCGTCGAGCTGAGCTCAGCGAACTGGAAGATGCAAGCAGCAAAGAAATCGTCGATCTGAGCTCAAAGATCGTCGAACTGAGCTCAGAGATAAGGATCCAGTGCAGAGTCAAAATCGTCAACCTGAGCTCAGCGATCGTCGACCAGAGCTCGACGATATTGAGAAGTTGAGCTCAGCGATCGTCGACCAGAGCTCGACGATATTATGAGGTTTGAGCTCAGCGATCGTCGAATGGAGTTCGACGATCTGTCAAAGTTGAGTTAGACGATCGTCGACCGGAGTTCGACGAAACGTCGTGCTGAGCTCGATGATTTGGACTTAGTCTCCAGAAAAACTTGGGTCTTCAGGGCAGCTTCCAATCCTAGACTCCTGACCCTTAGACTCAATCCTATGTGACCTATTAAGCTATACAGAAGGTCAAAACACAGATTCCTAGAGACATAGTGATCCTGACCCAAATTAGTAATAGGGTGTTCCAACAAGCATGTTGTTTTTTCTAAAAAGCTTAAACACTACTTTTAAAATGACGTAAGAGGTCATTTTCTATATATATAATATAAGTTAAATCTAGGGTCTTGCGTAGTCTAAGGTGTCCCCTGGGGACGCTTATGCATTCTCTTAGGATGTTAAAAAGTGAATAAAGTATTTTCCGCTACGTATAAGTATAATTTTGAAGGGTGGACTAGATGATCCACGGAGCCGAGGGATACAGTCTCTAAAATACAATTGATTTTCACATCATTAAAGCTTATGTTTTTTTTCTCATAGTCTTAGTAGTTGGTGCTTGCCTGAGCGTCGGCAGTTATCCCCTGCCCGATGTGGCATCACAATGCGTGCTTTCTCCTACTCTGATACTTCTTAATTTCGGAGAAAATGCGGGTTGTGACAGTTGGTATCAGAGGGAGGTTGCTTGACAATTTGTCGGGCAACCTTTCCTTGTAGGTATTAAATTTTTAGCATCATATCATACACACACCGATATGTCATCAACACGTCTTGGTTGAAGTACGAACACTACACTCATAGCATAAAATTAAGTATACGGGGCATATTATATAGTATGGGATGCATAATATGTGTTTGTATATGGATCCACCATAGGAGGCAATAGGTGAGGGTTATGTAGTATGGGATGCATAACCTCACCACATTAATACGACTAGCACGTTTTCTTTTTCGTTGCATGGAAATGTTCTGTAGTATGGGATGCATAACATTTTCATCTGTACGCCGCTCATAACATGCATTAGGGCATTTTTAGAATGCATAGCACAATCATGCATAGCATAACATTGCATAAGCACAACGTGTCAAGCTAAAGACTTGTAGGATGACATATGTACACACATGGTTTTGAGTCAAAAAGAATATAAATTCATGCATTCCCAATATAGGAACAAGAGTTAGTGTGATGGTGGTGAACCATCTTAGGTTAAGCATGGCATTATTTCCTCTGTATAAAAAATATATATATAAAAACACCAGAGCAAGTTGGCAGTGAAAGCAAGTACTTATGTAGGTTTGTCTGTACCTGTTTGTTTTGTCCTAGTAGTTGAACTAGGTACTGATGATTGCTTGTTTGTTATTTTAGTATGACGCCTAAGCATAGAGTGACGAGGTCGACTCCCGAATCTGAGGGTGAGTCTTCTGGTGCTCAAAGCAGTGCAGTTGTGGAGAGTCTGAGGCAGAGCAATGAGGCTCTATCGAGGCAGATGGTGGACGTTCAGTCTCAGATCCAGTCCCTGATATCTGTGGTGGCAGGACTAGCCCCGAGAGTGCAGGATCCTGCTGTGGGTATAGCAGTTCCCGCACCTCCGGCACCTCCTACAGGCCCAGCCCATTTGGTGCCTCCCGTGGTGGTGCCCCCGGAGATGGCTTTCATCACTCAGTTTCAGCGACTACGACCCCCTACCTACGATGGTAAGGCGGACTTAATGATATTGGATGACTGGTTGATTTCCATTGAGGAAATGTTTCATTATTCTGGAGTGTCTGAGGATCAGAAGGTGATGTTGGCCGCCTATCAGCTGAAGGGGTTAGCGAAGAGCTGGTGGATGAGGGAGAAGGAGGGAATGGTAGGAGGAAGCACTTGGGCTTCCTTCAAGGAGATCTTGATGCGGAAGTTTCTACCGTCAGTAGAGCGAGACAGGCTAATGAACGACTTCTTGCATCTAAAGCAAAGGCAGCTCACGGTCAGCGAGTATGAGATTGATTTTAGCAAACTCAGTCTCTTTGCCCCTGGTTTGGTGAGCTCAGAGGAGGATAGAGCGAAGCGTTTCCTCGGTGGCCTGCGGAGCGATGTTCAGTAGCTAGCGGTGGCTCATGGAGCGGTGAGTTATGCTGGGGCAGTTGAGGCCACTTTGAAGGTAGAGGCCATCGAAAGCGCGAAGCAAAGAGGACAGCAGGAGAGGAATGAGAAGAGGAAAGCTGTTGAAGCAAAGAGCCCCCAAGTGCCCGGTGCTCCTTCGAGGAAGAGGAGCAAAGATGTCTGTAGTTTTTGTGGCCGGTTAGGCCATCCTACTGAGAGATGTTTCAAGAGGGCGGCGGAGCAGAAGGAGCATGTGCATGCTATTCAGGGTGCTCTCAGGCAGAATGTGGTGTGTACTCTGTGCAAGAAAGAGGGGCATGATGTTTCCCGTTGTTGGTTCAAGGACAAGGTCTGCTATCAGTGCGGACAGAAAGGTCAAACCAAGGCCCGATGCCCGCAGCTCCAGTCTGTGCTCCGACCAGTTCCCCTTAAGTCCTTGCCATCGCCTCAGCCCGTGGATAAGGGCAAAGGGAAGCTGAATGTGATATCATCAGCGGAGGCTCAAACTTCGATGCAAGTCATTTCAGGTAAACCTTATCGCTATTCTTTTACTTCCATTGCAGATTAGTTTGGCTATTGTTTTCTTAAATGATTATGCAATTTTCCCTTTTATATTTATATATGGAGTTTTAAGATAAAGAATCGCTGGGCGCGCGTTCTCTATGACTCAGGTGCTACCCACTCATTTGTGGCTAGGGCCTTTGTAGAGCGGTGCCGGCTGGTTCTTGATCGTGACGGTGATGCCTTTTGCGTCAAATTCCCCTCGGGTGATTCCGTGATATCAAATCAGGGTATTCTGGATTGTCCTATTATGTTGGGGGATTTCCTGGCTAAGGCAGATCTGAAGGTTATAGACTTGGAATATTTCGACGTCATCCTGGGTATGGATTGGTTGTCTAGATACGATGCGGTGATCCAGTGCAGGGGTAAGCACTTGGATTTCATGAAGGACAGCGGTCAGCCTGGGAGTATTTTCGGTGATTCTTGCGAGGGCTCTCCACCGATTTCTACGGTATGTGTTCAGAGGTTACTTCATTCTGATTGTTTTGCTTGCTTAGTCTCGGTCCTAGGGATTGTTAGCAGTGTGCCGCTGTTGGATGAGATTCCTGTTGCGCGGGAGTTTTCTGATGTGTTTCCTAGCGATCTTCACAGTCTTCCTCCGGACATAGATGTTGAGTTCGTAATTTATTTGGAGCCCGGTACACGTCCCATCGCTAAGGCGCCATATCGAATGGCCCCGTGAGAGCTGGAGGAGCTGCGTACCTAGCTGGATGGGTTATTGGAGAAGGGTTTCATAAGGCAGAGCTTGTCGCCCTGGGGTGCGCCTGTTCTCTTTGTGAAGAAGAAAGATGGTTCGATGCGCCTTTGCATCGACTATAGGGAGTTGAACAAAGTCACCATCAAGAATAGGTATCCTCTGCCCAGAATCGACGAATTATTTGATCAGTTGCATGGTAGCTCTGTGTTCTCCAAGATTGACCTTCGATCAGGATATCATCAACTCTGGATCCGAGAGTCGGACATTCCACGGACGTCTTTCCGATCGAGGCATAGACATTTTGAATTCCTAGTTATGTCTTTTGGGTTGACCAACGCGCCATCAGCATTCATGGACATGATGAAACGGGTGTTCAAAGATTTTCTGGACAAGTTTGTGGTCGTATTCATAGATGACGTTCTAATTTATTCTCGGAATGCTGCGGAGCATGATCAGCACTTGCGGTTGGTGTTATCTGCCTTGAGAGATCATCAGTTGTAAGCCAAGCTGATTAAATGTGAATTCTGGTTGCCTCAGGTTTCCTTCCTGGGTCATGTGGTGAACAAGGATAGCATTTCAGTGGACCCGAAGAAGATTTCTGCAGTGATGGATTGGCATAGGCCGAGCACACCCAAGGAGATTAGGAGATTCTTGGGGTTGGCCGGCTATTATAGAAGGTTTGTTGAGGGATTTTCTACCTTGGCAGCGCCCTTGACTAAGCTGACGCAGAAGCATGCAGCGTTCATTTGGAGCGAGAAATGCGAGGAGGCTTTTCTGGAGCTGAAAAGCAGGTTGTGTTCTGCCCCTGTGTTGATGTTGCCTATGGAGGGCCAGGACTATGATGTATATGTGGATGCCTCGCATGTTGGACTCGGAGGCATGTTGATGCAAGAGGGGAAGGTGATTGCGTATGGGTCGCGACAGTTGAAGACTCATGAGCGGAATTACCCTACGCATGACCTCGAGTTTGCGGCGGTGATTTTTGCGTTGAAGCTGTGGAGGCATCTACTCTATGGGGCTCAGTGCAAGATTTTCACAGATCATAAGAGCCTGAAGTACATGTTTACATAGAAGGAGTTGAATCTGCGCCAGCGAAGGTGGCTAGAGTTTGTGGCCGATTATGACGTGGAGATCCAGTATCATCCAGGCAAGGCCAATGTGGTGGCCGACGCCCTGAGCCGCAAGACAGGGAAGATCTTCAACCTCACGACAGAACGTTTAGCGGAAGAGTTCTTGTTGATGGACATCTCCGTGGGATGCTGTGATTTGCAAAGCATTTTGGCAGTGGCAGAGCCATCTTGGATTTCACTCACCAGGTTGCACCAGAAGGATGATCCGGATTTGTTACACCTGTACCTCAGGGCTGAGAGAGGGGAGTTGTCAGATTTCTCTATCGATGATTCAGGTACTTTGAAGTACCGCGGCAGGTTTTGCATCCCCGCGGTTGGAGACATCAGGAGTATGGTATGCAAAGAGGCGCATGGATCCAGTGTTGCCTACCACCCAGTATCCACCAAGATGTATCATGATTTGAAGCAGATCGCCTGGTGGTATGGTATGAAGGGGTATATAGCTCGGTATGTTTCTGAATGTTACACTTGCAAGCGGGTGAAGGCCGACCATGGGAGGCCTGGTGGCAAGTTGACTCCTTTGGAGATCCCGACCTGGAAGTGAGAAAGTATCTCTATGGACTTCATTACGGGCTTACCGAGATCTCTAAGGGGATTTGATTCAGTTTGGGTGATCGTGGACCGATTGACGAAGTGTGCGCACTTCGTACCTTATAAGATCGACTACCCGATGAATAAGATAGCAGAGTTATATTTGAACGAGGTCATCATATTGCACGGTGTGCCGTTTAGCATCATTTCTGATCGAGACTCTCGTTTTACATCTCGCTTCTGGAGGAGTCTGCAAGAGGGTCTGGGTACAGATTTGAGGTATTCTACCGCATACCACCCACAGACAAATGGGCAGACAGAGCATGTGAACCAGATAGTGGAGGATATGATCAGGTGCTACATTCTAGACCACAGTGGAGCGTGGGATGAGCGTTTGCGGCTCATGGAGTTTGCCTACAATAGCAGTTACCAAGAGAGCTTGCAAATGGCTCCCTTCGAGGCATTGTATGGGAGGAGCTGCAGAACTCCGTTGTTTTGGACTGAGGCTGGTGAGAGGCCTTTGTTGGGTCCTGATGCACTTGAGGAAATGGAGGTTGCTGTGAAGCTCATTCGGGAAAATCTTCGGTTAGCTCAGGAGAGATATGAGAAGAACGCCAACTGGCGTAGGTCCGATTTGGAATTTTCGGTGGAGGATTTGGTCTTCTTGAAGGTGTCTCCGATGGTTGGAGTGAAGAGGTTTGGCAAGAACCATAAGCTGGATCCGAGGTATGTGGTCCCATTCAGAAGTTTGCAGTGTATTGGTGTGGCCACATATAGGTTGGATCTACCAGCCAACTTCCCAGGCGTACATAATGTTTTTAATGTAAGCCAGCTGCGGAAGTGTGTGCGGAGCAGTGGGCAAGTCTTGGATGTCGTGCCCCAGTTGGAGCCTAACCTCTCATATGTTGAGGTGTCGGTCCGCATCTTGGATACTCAGGATCGGGTGCTGCGGACAAAGTCTATCCCGATGGTGAAGGTTCTTTGGAAGAATCAAGGTTTGGAAAGCACGACTTGGGAGCTAGAGTCGGCTATGAGGGAGGCTCACCCTCGCCTGTTCTCCTGATTTATTGGGTATGTTTTCTTTCTAGTAACTTTTGTTTTTTTACTTTCCTTCTATATTAGAAGTAGTGTACGTAAAGTTTCAGGACGAAACTTTCTTTTAGGGGGAGTGACTGTAACGCCCCCGATTTTTCGGCAATTATTTAAATCCTCGTTTGGCGTTACGTTGGCGCATTTCCGGCTCGTGTCGTTGTTAGAATACCTCGTTAGGTGTTCTTAGAGGTTATAGCCTATTGTATGGTTTCCCCAGATAGCCAGCGTCTGTTTTGGAGGCCCGGCTGAGCCTCTTAGGGAATCCTTGTGCTTTGGCTTCGGGTGAGGTTATCCCGAGTGTGTGGTCGTCGGAGGTTGTGTTCGACTTTGCCGATGTTTTCGTAGCCCGAGTGTTTAGCTACAGTGCAGATTTGTTCAGAATCCGAGAGCGTTAATTTTCGCGTCATTTTGACAGTCGCTAGTTAGCGAGTCGTCATTTATGTGAGCGTATTTACATGTTTACACATTTAGGGCATAGCGAGCGATTTAGGCGTGCCGATGCGTAATTGCATGTGCTCGTGCGTTCAAGATTTTATAAGTTTGTACGTGCGCGTGCGTGTGCATGCGTGTGAGGTGGAAATTTGTGTGCGCGGATGCATGTTAATAGACGTGTACATATATATTAGTGTATGTAACTAGTGTGGTTAGTGGTTTTCTTTGTTAATTATTAAGTATATAGTTGTAAGTTTATAGTATTAAGATTGGTTATGAGATTTTATATATTGGTTAAGATTAGGTTCCATTAAATCCTTAGATTCAATTAGTTAGAGTTATATTATGTATTTAATGTAGTATAGATTTCATTAGGTTTTGATTAGGTAGATATATATATTAAGTTTATTTAGGTTTCCCTTCCCCCCCATTCGGCCGACCAGCCAGCAAAGAAAAAGAAACCCGAGTGTCGTTCCTTCGTGCGGAAGGAAAGAGGCGGAAGCCCGATGCTGCTCCGAACGCCTGTTCACCGCCCAGATCCGCGCGAAATCGCGATTTGAGGACAGATCTTCACTTGCCTAGCCGAGGGCTCTGTTGGAACCCTAGTTCTGATTTGCGTAAGGAACACTATTAGGAATTTTAGATTGACCCAACATGTATAGTTATGGGTCATAGGATTATTTCTAGGACAGCTCATTCAGAAGGTTTCTCTAGAATTTCTGAAAGAATTCCAAGGAATGCAGTTAAGACAAAGTCATAGAATCAGATCGACGATCGTCGAACGCAGTTTGACGAACGACGATCTCAGGTCGATGATCTCAAGACTTCAGCAAGGAGGTGTCGACACCCAGATGATTAGTGTCGACACACAGAAACATCTATCGACACAACTATCTGTCGACTCCATCACAGTAATCTGTGTCGACACCCAGAGGATTTGTGTCGACACAAAAGAACTCAGGTCGATGATTGGTGGACAACACTTTCTCAGCTTGACGAAATCAGCAAGTCAGTTTCTCAGCTCGACGAACACAGAAGCTAAGCTCGACGAACTGCAAGCTCCGGTCGACGAACGCAGGAAAGATATTCAGCTCGACGAATCTAGCTGAGTTCGACTAATGTCGAACTCAGGTCGACGATTGATGAACTCGACGAAAGTTCAGGTCGACGATTTCTGTGGAATCAGTAACAGTTGGCAGAATTAATTGGGGATTAATTACAGTCAACATTCCCAGTAAAAATAGCCGTTCAAACGGACAGTTACAGATGAATTAAGTGAGGATCAGTTTCCAAAGCATCTTCTCCTCTCGGGAATGTTCCTTCCGCCATCAAGATTAAGGAATTCAAATATAGTGCTTTGAATACACGCAGTAATAGAGAGAACAGAGAAGTGAACAGTGAACAAAACGATAGAAAAGGTTTTCTATAGAGAAGGAAGAACTCTGCATCAATCAGAACAATCATCAGTGTTCTTCATTGGCTCCAGGCTTCAAGAGACAACCATTCAATATCATTCTAAGAAGCTTGCTGGGGACATCATCACCTAGAAGACCTATCACCCTGAAGCAAAGCTCCAGATCTCTCCTGAACAAATCAATATCTCAGGGGGAGCTATTTGCTAACATCAATATCCACATAGTCTTCTCAGTTACTATTGAGAAAAGAAAAGATTTCCATCACCTCTTTTCCCCTCCTGTGTAAAGGGTTGTCATCTCCCTTCAAAAGTGATTCCTGGTTGCAAGTCTCCTTCCAAAAGACTTGAGGTTTGGTTTTCGGGGACCTGATAAAAACCCATTGGTGTCAGGCACCTGATCAAAAACCTGAGTGGATTCCTACCAGGGTGGTAGAAGTGGACTACCCAGATTTGGGTAACCACTATAAAATCCTTATGTCTTCTGGGTTGCTTGATTTCTTTCTGCATTTCTTAGTTTAGTTTTGTTTTTGTGCTGTGATGTTTATAACTCTAATCAGCTTAAGTTAAGATCTATCTTCTTTCAAGCTCCATTTGGAGGTATCATTTTTGCGATTCCTCCATGATTTTTGCCCGATCGGTAGTTTAGGTTTGCAGGTTTTTGGGGGGTTTTATAGTGTTGTTCTTCCCGGTTGGGTTGTCCAGAAATTTTCGTGATCTAGGTTGCTTAAGGCTGGCAGTTTAAGAGCATAGGGCTGACCGAATTCGTCTCGTTTTTCTCAAGGTAAGAGCCCCTTTTGTTGTTTTGATTTTTGCCCAGATTTCTAGTATGTTAGGGTTTAGATTTCAATCATGCTAGGGATTTCATTTTCTTTTTATGTCCAGATTTTTTTGTGGTGAAAGTATTTCACTTGAGGTTGTGGTTTTGGGGTAAAGAGGTGCTGCCCGATTTGTTTTGCTGGCTGGAGGTTTGGAAGAGGTTGCTGGCCGAAGTTCTTCAAAAATCAAGGCAAGTGTGCCCTTCGCCCTTGCCAAAGTAATTCCTGTCATGTCTTTTATTTGCATGATTTCGGAGCTGGCTGAAGTTCTTCTAAAATCTGTACAAGTCCTCATTTTGTTTCCTTTTGATTTGCAGTTAAATGCCGAACTTCCCTAGCCCTGTTCTTGTTAAGAATGGTATGGGCGTGTGATGTTTCCAGAGAATGATTACTTGGAGGAGTGCGGCTCTAGGTGATAATGCCAAGTGCACTTTTACCGCCATTTTGTTGTTTAAGCACTGAGTGCTCCATTGTTATAGCTTTGTTCATTTCAATATTGGCATTATAGCGTGCTATTTCCTTTGGGTGTAATCCAGGACTAGGTCG
Source organism: Platanthera guangdongensis (assembly GCA_039583875.1). Taxonomy (NCBI): domain Eukaryota; kingdom Viridiplantae; phylum Streptophyta; class Magnoliopsida; order Asparagales; family Orchidaceae; genus Platanthera; species Platanthera guangdongensis. Next base: position 66,829,439 of record CM077167.1, on the reverse strand, counting down.
ACTTATTTTCAAATCACTTGCACATGATTAGTATAAAACCACTCAAGTAGATAAATGGGAAGTTTAGTTCATTCATATATATAACTCATATGTGTTTGTTTAGTATATATTTAGTACCAAACCACTTAAATATATTTAGGATCAAATCACTTGATACAAACTGATGTTGTGGTACTTTAAGTATTTGAGGTTAAGATATTTTTCACATTTTAAATATGTGTTTAGTTAACCAGCGCCATCAGCTGCTAGGCAGCTAAGCTTCTCAGGTGGGCTGCTCTAGTTGGAGTAGGGATGTGTTGACTTCTTGGTGGTTCATGAAACCACTAGTAAGGGTTTTCCCGAGTCACTTAGTGCTGGAGTTGGATGTGATTTAGGGGAGAGTTGGACCGATGCCGCCACCCCTATTTTCTTCTTGTCTTACTAAGACAATATGGGTTGCTTGGCTGAGTGGACCGATGCCACCACCATAACACCATGATGATATTTAGGCCTGAAACATTTGGTTTGACACGTGGTCACCAGTCTAGGCCCTTGTGACTGATTTTGTCCATCTCCAGTACTAGGTGACTCTTTTCGCTCAAGCTCTATATTAGGTTTTTCTAGCTATGCTAAACCTTTTGCAGAGATAGTTGAAGTTCGGCTTCATTCGGGCTCTTGGTGCACTCCCTTTCTACTTACCTTTGTGGGAATCAGTTTTACCTGCTTTTCTTACCTTCTTTTACCTGTACCTATTTTACTTCACTTTTACTTACTTCTGACCAGATTTTAAACCCTGTATAAATCTATTGTACCTATGTTTTCCTTTTGATAGTTGTTTTGCTTAGGTGTTCATTTTTCTGAATACCTCAGGTACAGGTATTTAGCCGACTATGCGGCTAGTTTGCTCCTGGAGATTTTCTAGCATTTCAGCTGCTACTGTGGTTCTTAGTTCCTCTTGTTTGGGAGGTAGCTTTTCTTTAGACTTGTAGTATAGACATACCTACTCACCAGTGGGTTCGTGTCAGTTGTTGACGCCCACTGGTGGTTTCTCTTTTAGATACTTTGCGCTTGCTTACACTGTTAGTTTTACTGCTTTTGAGATTCATTAAACTTGCTCCTGGGATGATTTATGTTAGGTTGCTAGTTACTTTAAAACCTATAAAAAAAATAATTATTATACCTAAAACATAGTCAGCATGTTTTTTTTATAAAAAGCTTAAACACTACTTTCAAAATGACGTAAGAGGTCATTTTCTATATATATAATATAAGTTAAATCTAGGGTCTTGCGCAGTCTAATGTGTCCCTTGGGGACGCTTATGCATTCTCTTAGGATGTTAAAAAGTAAATAAAGTATTTTCCGCTACGTATAAGTATAATTTTGAAGGGTGTACTAGATGATCCATGGAGCCGAGGGATACGGTCTCTAAAATACAATTGATTTTCACATCATTAAAGCTTATGTTTTTTTCTCATAGTCTTAGTAGTTTGTGGTTGCCTGAGCGTCGGCAGTTATCCCCTGCCCGACGTGGCATCACAACGTGTGCTTTCTCCTACTCTGATACTTCTTAAATTCGGAGAAAATGCGGGTTGTGACACTCAGGACCATTTCCTTCCAATGTTAATGATTTATATGAGTAGAATTGTTAAGTATTTTTCCTTATATTATATAGATATATGTTGCTCCGCTTACCCTGACAGGTATTCCAGAAGCATGGCTTCATTTTTCACTTGCTGCAATTTCCTTACTCTTGGACTTTATAATTTAAATCTTTTATCACTGTCTATCGCTATTTCGTTGTGTTCTGACAGCTTTCTAATATTTGGGTTAGTAACCCTTATTCCTGTTTGGTTTATTGCTAACTTTTTGATCTTTGATCACAACTTGTATAATCTTGCTGAGGTATTCTTTTCTTGTGAATGCCTCAGGTTTGGAGCAGTAGCCAGTTGAGCGACTAAGAGTTTTGGTTTTTTGTAGTGTTTTGCACTTGTCTTTTCCTCACTGGTCTTGTGGTAGTTGTTTGTATTTCCTTTAGTTTGGACATACATTATTTTTGGTGGGTTCGTGTCAGGATGTTGACGCCCACAAGATTTTGTTTAATGATAAGGACTTGCTAGCTGCTAAGTCATTTTTTTATGATTTGTTGATTTTTACTTGCACTTTGGGAAGGCTTTATGTTAGGTTGCATGTTAGATATTTTAAATTATAAAAGTACAACTTTTATCTCATGCATATCATTTTCTAAAAGCTATGGTTACTATATCTTTTTGAATGTACAAACTAATTTCTATACTTATAATAAATCTTGAGTCTTGCATACCATGAGTTGTCCAATATGGATGATTTTGCTCTTGTAGGACGTCAAATAATATAAACAAACTATTTTCTACAGCGTATAACTATAATTTTACTTGTGGACTAGTTAATCCACTGAGACGAGGGATATATCCATTCAAAACTTAACTTAAAACATGATTTTCTCACATCTTAACTTGGTATTTTCATAAACTATATTAGGATATGTGTTTGCCTAAATGTCTGCAGTTATCCCCTACACGGCGTGACATCACAACACGTGTTTTCTCTTACTCTGATATACATTTAAATTCAGAGAAAATGCAGGTTATGATAGTTGCTATCATAAGGATAGGTTGTTTGACAATTAGTCGAGCAACCATCTCAAGTTAGTTTTAGTTGTCTTGTACTATTGCCTATACACACCGATGTGTCATCAATAAAACTTAGCTAAAGACTGAACACTATACACATAAGCATGAAAAGAAGTATACGTGGCACATTATGTATTATGGGATGCATAATATGTATTTGTATATGGATCCTCAGAGGAGACAACATGTGACTGTTATGTAGTATGGGATGAATAACAATCATCACATGAATGCACATTAGATTTTTCTTTTCATAACATGCGATATTATGTAGTATGGGATGCATAATATTTCATGTGTACACCACTTATAACATGCACTAAAGCCTTTATTAGATTGTATAGCACAACATGCATGACATAACATTGCATTAGCACACTTACCAAGCTAAAGATTTACATGATGACATATGTACACACATGGTTTTATGTCAAAAAGTATAAGAATTCATGTATTCATGGTTTAGGCACATGAGTCAGTAGGATGATGATATATCATCCTAAGTATAGGCATAACATCATTATTGAAATTCCAAATTCAAGTTAGTAGCTTAACCAAGTATTTGTACATATATTGTTTGAAATAAGTTGTGTAGTTCTAGCGGTAAGATAGGTTTTTATTAGTTGTTAATTGTGTTATTAGAATGTCGAGATGTCTTGCGACGAGGCTGATTCCCCAATATCAAGGCTAGTCATTTGGAGATCCGTATAAAGCCGTTATAGAAGGACTGCGATAGAGTAATGAGGCTTTATCTAGGCAAATGTTAGAGAAGCAATCGCAGATCCAAGCCCTGTTGACTATTGTGTCAGGATAGCCACTTATATTTCAGGACCCTGCTATGGGTCAAGCTGTTCATGTCCCCCCTACTCCTTTGGTGCCCCTAGCTGTGTTTCCATGAAATATGAACTTCATATCGCACTTCCAGTGATTAGGACCTCCTACCTACGATGGTAGGGCAGACTTCATGGCTTTGGATGACTGAATTATAGCTATTGATGAGATGTTCTCTTACTAAGAGTTTTCTACCGACCGGAGAATGATGGTCATTGCCTACCAGCTAAAGGGTCTGACTAAGAGCTAGTGGTTGAGAGAAAAGGAGAACTTGAAGGACAAATTTTCATGTGAAGCCTTCAAGGAGTTGCTGCTGAAGAGGTTTCTGCCGTCGGTCGAGCGAGACCGGTTGATGAACAATTTTCTGCACATGAAGCAGAGGCTACTCACGGTGAGTGAGTATGAGGTGGAAGTTTTGTAAGCTGAACCAATTTGCCACTAACTTGGTATCCTCTAAAGCTAATAGAGTTAATTGCTTCCAGGGTGGTCTTAGGAATGACATCCAGTAGCTGACAAGTGCTTTTGGATCGAAAAGTTATGCTGTTATAGTCAAAGCAATAGACAATGCTAAGAATCAATGTCAGCAGATGAGGAAGGATAAGAGGAAGTTCAAAGGCGGTAAGGACTCTAAGGAATCTAGTTCTTCTTCAAGGAAGAGAAGCAAAGACGTATGTATTTTCTGTGGCCGACCAGGCCACCTGTTCGAGAAATGTTTCAATTGAATCATAGCACAGAAGGATCAAATACATACTATTCAGGGTTCTTCCAAAGGAGATTTGGTATGTGCTCTGTGCACGTGGAAGGGGCACGATGCTTCCCATTTCTGGTTTAATGATAAGGTCTGCTTTCAGTGTGGACAAAAGGGGCATGTTAAGTCAAAGTGACTGCAGTCTCAGCCCACGTTGCAGCCAGTGCCAATTCAGGCTTTACCATCGCCACAACATTTGGACAAAGGGAAGGCCAAGCTAAAAATGGTGTCCCTGGAGGAAGCATAGACGTCTACCCAAGTGATTTCAGGTTGGATTCTCACCTAGTTTTGGTTTCTTCCTATTTAACACGTAGCTGTAGTATCAATGTTGTTCGACTAGTTACGTATGTGATTTTATAGGAAGGTTTAAGGTAAACAACCGTTGGGCACACGTTCTCTTTAATTCCCATACTACCCACTCATTTATGGCTAGGGCCTTTATTGAGCTTCATTGTTTGACCCTCAAATGTGCTGGTGATGCATTTTGTGTCAAGTTTCCATTTGGTGATTCATTGGTGTCAGACCAAGGTATTTGATGAGTCCACTTTATATACCTATTTTCGGACTCATCTGGGCTAGTTTTCACGCGGTTGCACTTCACTTTTAGTTCATTATCGTTCCTATTTCATCTGATCGTTATTTCCATAGGAAGTGCACACTTAGGCCCGTGGTTGTGTATTTTTGTACTTTTAATGTTTGTACTCCCTTTTTGTTATTGCCTGGAATGTCTGCACATATCAGTGTTGGGTTTAGGGGTTGTATGCATGTTCTGGGGATGTTTGGAAGCAGGAATACTGCGCACGCTCATCGAATATAGTGCGCACGACCACTGGTCGTGCGCCACTGCTCGTGTGCAATGTTCCCTGATTTCCCGAATTTGCCTGGGTTATGCGCACTATCACTGGACACAGTGCGCACGACCACTGGTCGTGCGCCACTGATCGTGTGCATTGATTCCGTATTTTTCCAAAATTTGCCTGGGGCAAACGCACTACCACTGGACATAGTGCGCACGACCACTGGTCGTGCGCCACTGGTCGTGTGCACTATAATTTCTGCAATTTATAAATTCGCAGGTTCCGCCCTAATTCAGGATCGCTCGATATTTCTCCGCCATTTTTCGTCCCCGACGAAGGTTTCCGCCGTTCCCCTTCATCTTCCACCCTAGGGAGGTGCTCCAGGCAAGCTTTCACCGCCAAAATCCAAGCCGGAGCTTCCTCTCGGCCTCCTCCTTCATCCTTGAGCTACAAGAAGAGCTTGACCTAGCTTTCTCCACCAAGCTAGGAGAAGTTGTGCCATCCTCCACTGGACTGTGAGATGAAGAAGACGGGCCATTGGAAGGTGGTGACAGCCCTTCTCTACCCCGGACGCAGTTGCGGACCGAGCATGGACGCGGATTGACAACCCGACGATTCCAACCGTGAATCCTCAGCAAGGCTTCGGATCCGGTTGATTTCACACACTTTTCTTCTCTTGTTGTTGAATAGTATAGTTGATCTCTTGTGTATGATGATGTTGTACTTATTTTGATATACATTTGTATCAAATCATGTCTATGTGATTTCTTATTTTTGTTAATATCTTGAGGTGCGCCATATTCCATCTACCACCATCCACCCTTGCCGCACTAGCAATTTCTAGTGGCGTGCGTAGCAAAGAGGTGCTTTCGACCCTCATTCCTTCATTCTCATCACCTCATCCGCAAGCCTACTCGCCCATCCGCCTAGTGATTCGGTGCATAGCGGCCCGACTAGTCTTCCATCCCGCCTAGCGACGCATCGCATAGCGGCGTTGCATAGGAGTAATTGTTAGATTTTTTACTTTCTTTTTATCGCAACAATCAAAACCCCCATCGTTACTGCCGACCTTGAGGACTTCAATCTCAAGTCCTCCTCGAAATTAACTCCACCTTACTGTGTTCTTTGTGTGATCGATACTTGGGAAAACTCGCCCACTTTATATTACTTGTGCGACGGGTTCACTGCCGTGATCTTGAGCATCAAGTTTTTGGCGCCGTTGCCGGGGAACACAGTCGTGTGAGTTTTTGTACAGGAAGATAAGAGATAGAAGCCCTTTTTCATTTGTTCATATCACTTTCTTCTTTGTTTTCGTTTTTAACATTTGTGTTTGTTTTTATTTGTTCCTATTCTAGTTTTACTTTTTATGTAGCAGGTTGTCCTATTCTTTTATCTGTGGTGTGTAGTTAATTTTTGCTTAGAATATTTCTGTGGTGAATTCTTTCTTATTGCACCATGTATTCTTATTTGAATATTTGTTGTCGATGGTGCGGGGATTATAGGCATGGTAGGGATGAGTGCCCCACTGAAGATTGGGAGCATAATTCTCGTGGTTCTATGTATGGAGCACCTTCTTCCTATGGTACCTCATACACCCAACCCAGGTCTTATGGTCACTCCTCTTCTACGCCTTCATCTTTTTCTTATTCCTCTCCGGTCCCACCTGTACCGAGGAGTAATGGAAAACGATGTTTGTGTTGTCATAGCACCGACCACGTGTTGAAAGATTGCGTAGAATTTCAGCGCCAGTTGGAGGAGGATGATGAACCGGGTATCCGATTCATTCCATCCACCTCTCAATCGGCTGCCCCTTCTGATTCTGATGATATGTTCGCAGCACCACCTTGTCTATGGGGGACTGCTGCGGATATACCCATCAGACTTTCTGCTGAACGGTGTGACGACATTGTGGCACCGTCTCTCCCCATGCACTCTTCCCCTCTTGTTGATTCACCCCGGAGGAACCTGCACATATTTTCTCTGATGCTGTTGTTCCTCCGCCTTCTTTGCAAGAATTATCTATCCCTATTTTTAGTGAGTCGGTTGATGATGTTCGGCCGGATTGTGATTCTAAGCCTGAGGATGTTCCCATGTTTGACGAGGATATTATTTTCATTAATGGACAGTATTACGTCTTGGAACATGTGGACGCACCGAGGTGTGTTGATGAGGATATCCTCTTTGTTGAGGAAGTTTCCACTTCCTTGATGGATGAGGAGGTCCAAACCACCACCGAGGACCTCGAGCTCATGGATTCCCCTCGCCATGACTCATATGACACCGTCGATGATCTATGTCGGGATCCTGCTGGGAGTGAGACCGGGACCACTCCCCCTATTTCTGATTCTTTTAGTTATTCATCTCCTTTATTTCTTGATCCCATTTCTGTATCTGAGCCTGTGCGGGTTGAGTTTTCGCAGGTGCTTCAGGAGGACTTGGAGCTTTCAGCTCGAGTCATGGATGATAGCATCCTATTTTGCGAGGAGGTTGATTCCTCCTCTGTTGAGGAAGCTCCATTCATCGCTTTCTCCTCCTACAGACTCCCTATAGACGATACCTTGCTAGGCAAGGATTTATTTTGTGATAAGATAAGCGAGGACCAGTCCTCTTCCTCTTCTTATTTCTTATTTCTTCCACCTATGTTGGGCAGGTATTACTATTTAGGTAGAGGGGTAACTGCTCTATCACCGTATCGGTACCCGTTACCGAAACGGATATTGGAACAGTTACCTGTGCACTTTTTATTTCATAGGCCCATTAGCTAGAACTGTTTAGAATATAATAAGTCGTGCTCGGATGACAATAACTCCAGTACTTATCTTTTATTTCCTACATTTTTATTTTCCTGTCTATTTTATTTTAGCATTTCTTGTTGTATATTTTTGTTTTGTTTTTGCGGAGCTCACCCCTGCAGGTATTCTTGGCAAATTGCATTGGCAGGGTTCTGATTCTTTGTATGGCGGGCCTGCTTCAGGTTTCCACGCGCCTTTTGGTATGCTCACTAGTTGAGCATTGGGTAACCTCTTTCCTTAGCTCTTTTTGAGTTTAATTTCTATATCATCTGCTGTGTAGTTTAGTTTAAGTCTGGGGGAGAGATTTGTTACCTTTTGCACGCACACATTTCTTGTGCATACTAGAAGCCTTTATTGTTTTATTTTGCTTAGTTCATTGCATCACACACCACTGCACCCACATGAGCGCTTTTAGTTTTATATTTTTCTAATTACGTAAATACTTTTATTCTACTCAAAAGTTGGTGAATCCGGTGTGAATCCGACGGTAGCTTAGGGATGTGTGTAGACGACCGTTAGGTTCGTATTGCTTGAGTCGGGAGGAGGGATAGTCTTTCTCGTTAGCTAAGAACTTGCCCCAAGCTATTCTTGAAGCATGGGTATAGGTTAGTCATGCATGAGTGTGATGTAGGCCATCATTTTGGCCCGATTGAACTTTGTACCATTCCTAATGTGTTATCCTCGCTAGCCCTGTTGTGCCTACCCCTCCTTTTGATTCAGCTCCACCATGATTTCACCAAAGCCTCATAGCACATCCTAGTCGCACACCCAAGTTGAGCTTTAGTGTTTACATTTTAATGTTGGGGTGTGATGTGGTGATTTTACTTGTGATTATGTGGATGTGCTCCAATGTTATATTTGCTGAATTGTGAAAATAAAATGAAGAAAAAGAAAAAAAAAGAAATATTTGTAAAGAAAAAAAAATTGAAAAGAAAAAGTTTTAATTGAAAATCTTTATGGAAATGTGATTATATTTGGAGTAGGAGGTGCACACACCCATTTGTTAAAAGTTAAGTTTGGGGGTGTGGTGTACCCGCATGTATTTTGGTTAGCTGATGGATTCTTTCTTTACTAGCTCATTTGGGTTAGGTGCATAGCTTTCTTGTTTATCCTTGTTTACCTCACCGAAACCCAAGCCCCATCTCTTCACCTAAAGTCCTACTGATTCGTGTGTGAACCAAACCACTGCCGTGGAGAGAATGCGAAAGGGCAAGCATATGGTCACCGACATTGGTGGATTCCTTTGGAGGTTATCCGGAGTCCCGATCTTTGGCAATGCTCGCCTAGCGATTAGTCTACTTTCTCCCTACGCATGACCAGATGATTAACCGTGATTCTATTTTTGAGTAATAATAAAATTTTGATATGCACTGTGAAAAGTATAAACTATTTTGTATACTTAGAAATTTCTTCTATTATATTTTTATGTGCGCGAGCATGCGACTTCGCATGGTACTTCGTATCGCAATTTCTTTGTTAACTAGTATTTTTCCCTATCTGCTTAGATTTTTTTGCTCGGGACGCGCAAACAGTTCAGTTTGGGGGTATGATGAGTCCACTTTATATACCTATTTTCGGACTCATCTGGGCTAGTTTTCACGCGGTTGCACTTCACTTTTAGTTCTTTATCGTTCCTATTTCATCTGATCGTTATTTCCATAGGAAGTGCACACTTAGGCCCGTGGTTGTGTATTTTTGTACTTTTAATGTTTGTACTCCCTTTTTGTTATTACCTGGAATGTCTGCACATATCAGTGCTGGGTTTAGGGGTTGTTTGCATGTTCCGGGGATGTTTGGAAGCAGGAATACTGCGCACGCTCATCGGATATAGTGCGCACGACCACTGGTCGTGCGCCACTGCACGTGCGCAATGTTCCCTGATTTCCCGAATCTGCCTGGGGTATGCGCACTATCACTGGAGACAGTGCGCATGACCACTGGTCGTGCGCCACTGATCGTGTGCATTGATTCCATATTTTTCCAAAATCTGCCTGGGGCAAACGCACTACCACTGGACATAGTGCGCACGACCACTGGTCTTGCGCCACTGGTCGTGTGCACTATAATTTCTGCAATCTATAAATTCGCAGGTTCCGCCCTAATTCAGGATCGCTCGATATTTCTCCGCCATTTTTCGTCCCCGACGAAGGTTTCCGCCGTTCCCCTTCATCTTCCACCCTACGGAGGTGCTTCGGGCAAGCTTCACCGCCAAATCCAAGCCGGAGCTTCCTCTCGGCCTCCTCCTTCATCCTTGAGCTACAAGAAGAGCTTGACCTATCTTTCTCCACCAAGCTAGGAGAAGTTATGCCATCCTCCACTGTACTGTGAGACGAAGAAGATGGGCCATTGGAAGGTGGTGACAGCCCTTCTCTACCCCGGACGCAGTTGCGGACCGAGCATGGACGCGGATTGACAACCCGACGATTCCAACCGTGAATCCTCAGCAAGGCTTCAGATCCGGTCGATTTCGCACACTTTTCTTCTCTTGTTGTTGAATAGTATAGTTGATCTCTTGTGTATAATGATGTTGTACTTATTTTGATATACATTTGTATCAAATCATGTCTATGTGATTTCTTATTTTTGTTAATTTCTTGAGGTGCGCCATATTCCATCTACCACCATCCACCCTTGCCGCACTAGAAATTGCTAGTGGCGTGCATAGCAAAGAGGTGCTTTCGACCCTCATTCCTTCATTCTCATCACCTCATCTGCAAGCCTACTCGCCCATCCGCCTAGTGATTCGGTGCATAGCGGCCCGACTAGTCTTCCATCCCGCCTAGCAAAGCATCGCATAGCGGCATTGCATAGGAGTAGTTGTTAGATTTTTACTTTCTTTTTATTCCAACAATCAAAACCCCCATCGTTACTGCCGACCTTGAGGACTTCAATCTCAAGTCCTCGAAATTAACTCCACCTTACTGTGTTCCTTGTGAGATCGATACTTGGGAAAACTCGCCCACTTTATATTACTTGTGCGACCGGTTCACTGTCGTGATCTTAAGCATCAGTATTCAGAGTTCTCTGTTTTTTTAGGCGATTTCCGGGCTATTATTGATTTGAAGGTGATAGACCTGGAAGAATTCGATGTGATCTTAGGCATGGACTGGTTTTCCAGATATGTTGTAGTCATTCAGTGTAAGGTCAAGCACTTATACTTCAAGATGGACAACGGCCAACCCAGGACTATTTATGTCTATCCGCACCAGGATTCCCCGATTGTTTCAGCAGTATGTGCTCGGAAGCTATTCCGGCTGTTTTGATTATTTGTTTTCTATTTTAGGAACCATTAGTAGTTTTATGCATTTCGAGAATGGTCCGATGGTGTAACACCCCCTATCCGTCGCATAGCATATAGCAGTAGGTCCGGCCGGGGCCCGACGCCATATACCACAGACAGACCGGGTGGTTACTTATGGAAACCATCCAACCAATCTTATACGTCCTACACAGAGCATTCTAGCGGAAGCAGTTTATAAGTTGCAAAACAAGAACCCAGCACAAGCATGAATGTCCACTAACAAGACAATAGGAATGTATACAAAAATACCCAAAATATTCGGCCTTAAGGCCTTACAAAATGTTTCACTTGTCTTTTACATGATTTCCAAACCTCGGCTCGCAGGCCGGCCATACATGAAGAAAACATAAAACATTTCCACTTGGGCCTTCGAGGGCCAGCTTTGCAAAAAGGGCTTTAGCCCGCTATTGACCACTTGGTCCAGCTGCACCTGCAAGCAAACAAACCACCGCACGGTGGCAAACAAAGCAACGGTCAGCAATGCTGACCAAATTATAACGATCCCGCCCCCAACCCGGGGCGGCGATGCTCCTTCCCTGCATTTCATTAGCACAAGCGAGCAAGGCATATAATCATAGCCATTTCATCACAGACGTTGGCTCGTACGGCCACACGTCCCGTGCACTCAGGGCACATTCTCGGTGAACCGGTCGATGCTACGTCAATTTAAGCCATTAACATACCGGACTCACCACCGCCACTTGGACGGCCATTCCTATGAGCAATTCGTCTTCATGGTATTAGTCACGTCAATTTAAGCCATCGACCACCGAAGACTCACATCTATGCCAACGGCGAGTGCCATGTACTTTAGGTCTCTCTAACCCGAACGACATAGAGCGGGTACGGCTCCATCTAACCCGTGCTCACATCGCAACGACAATTTAAGCCATATGCGCGGGTCAAACTTTCACCGAGTCCCATTCTAACACAAGTCACATAACCCCGTTATGTTCAAGTTGGCTCTCAGGCCACCAAGTTGGCAAGACCTCGTGTCCGCCCAGTTTTCCGGGTGCACCTTTGGGTTAGTCCCCAAGGCTCCCTGCTGCAATCTACCGCGTAGAAAACCCGAAAAACACCAAATAGCACGGAGTCTTCTCCGGCCTTATGCAATGCAACATCACCGATCCGAACTACATGTCCGGGTAGGCTTCAACCAAAATGCCTATGTCCGTTCTCGCATACGGACGCTAAACAACGGGGACTTCACATATCTACCCGAAGGAACGCCTCCAACTCTCCGCAAACTCGCGAGAGCGGGCTTCCTATGCAAAGAAAAGAGCGACTCATGCTCAAGATGAGGATCGTTACCCTTGCGGTCCTCTTTGGCGCCATCGAAAAGTAATCGGATGGAAATCACCGCACTTGCGTTGCCTCCGTGGATCCGGAGTCGGCTTGCGATTCGGAGCTCCGAAGCTCCTCCAATGGCGAATCTAGCTCCTCTTCTTCTTGCCTTAGCTTTTCTTTTTCCAAGGGTTTGGAGAGATAACAAGTGGAAAAAGTGAGGGTTTTCTAAGTCAAAACCCGGGTATATCCCTTCAGGAACAACCCCCAGCCATTGGATCCTCAGTCAAAGAAATGAACGGCTTCGATTCGGGACTGAAATGCCCAATCTGGGCCGAACACGGCCTGGCACACGCCCGTGTCCAGGGCCGTGTGCCTCATTCGCCGTCAAAATCAAATCACCTGGAACCTCACACGGGCATCGAACACGCCCGTGTTCGATCTGACACGCCCGTGTTCCAACTGACACGGCCGTGTATCTGGCCGTGTACCCCATGATTTTCTCCCGTTTCCAACCCGAGCGCTGACACGGGTTCGGACACGCCCGTGTCCTTGCCCGTGTCACCTTGACACGCCTGGGCTCCAGGCCGTGTACAAGGTCTCGGCACTTCGCGGCTAAGTGTCGACACGGGTCGACACGCCCTGCGACACGCCCGTGTCGCAGGCCGTGTGCCATGTCTCGACACACTGTCGACACCAAAGTGTCGACTTCGCGGGACGAGTGTCGACACGGGTTGACACGCCCTGCGACACGCCCGTGTCGCAGGCCGTGTGCCGTGTCTCGACACAACGTCGAAGCACTGTGTCGACTTCACGGCTAAGTGTCGACACGGGTCGACACGCCCTGCGACACGCCCGTGTCGCAGGCCGTGTGCCCAGTCTCGACACAATGTCGAGACCAAAGTGTCGACTTCACGCCTTAGTGTCGACACAGGCTTGACACGCCCTGGGACACGCCCGTGTCCCAGGCCGTGTGCCTGCAGCCAGAACTCAAACTGGCCCAAATTATTCCCCTTTTGCTCCTTTGAGTTTCGGGGCGTTACAACTCTACCCCTCTTAAAAGAATTTCGCCCCCGAAATTACATAAAGGGAAAAACATGTACAAAACTAAAATTTGTACCTGAGCGGAACAACTCCGGATATTCGTCAAGCATCGTCTGCTCTCGCTCCCAAGAGAGCTCCTCACGACCGCAATTGTCCCACCGGACTTTGACCATCCTGATCTCTTTATTGCGTAGCCGCTTGACCTCCGAGTCCTCAATCCGCACGGGCTTGACTTTTGTCGTTAGCCCACTATCCACCGGCACTTGATTGGCCGCGATCACTTGCGTAGGCTCTTGCACCGCCTTCCGAAGCACCGAAATATGGAATACATCGTGTAAACCACTTAGCTCCACTGAAAGCTTCAACCTATAGGCCGCTTCTCCTACTCGCTCCAGAACCTCGAACGGTCCAAGGTACCTCGGGCTTAGCTTTTTCAATCGCCGCACCCGCGAGACACCCTTGAACGGCTTGATCTTCAAGTATACATAATCGCCCACAGCGAACTCCACGTTCCTGTGCTTGGCATTATAGTACTTTGCTTGTCGGTCCTGAGCGATAAGCAACCTCTCCCGAATGGTTCTCACCAACGAAGTAGCATCATCCACTTCCGACCGCTTATACAACTTCGACTCGCCCGTTTCTAACTAAGACAACGGCGTGCGACATCTTCTACCATATAGGGCCTCGAAAGGCGCCATCTGAATACTTGCTTGGTAGCTGTTGTTGTATGCGAACTCCACCAAATAAAGGTGGTCCTCCCATTGCTTTCCAAAGTCCAAGACACACATGCGAAGCATGTCTTCCATCGTTCTATTGACCCTCTCGGTCTGCCCATCCGTTTGCGGATGGAAGGCTGTGCTAAACTTCAGCTTTGTTCCCAACATTTGCTGCACCAGCCTCCAATCATTGGATGTGAACCGCCCATCTCGGTCACTCACGATGCTGCGGGGCACACCATGAAGCCGCACTATGTTATCCACATAAAGCTTCGCCAGCTTCTCCACCGGATCATCCTTCCTATGCGGAATAAAATGCGACACCTTTGTTAATCGATCGACCACCACCCAAATGGCGTCGTTCCCCTTTTGCGACCTTGGCAAACCATGCACAAAGTCCATAGAGATGTCGTCGAATTTCCACTCCGGAATAGGCAAGGACTTAAGAAATCCTCCCGGCTTTTGGCACTCCGCCTTTACCAAGGCGCAGGTTTGGCACTTCGCTACATATAGCGCCACATCCTTTTTCAAACCCGGCCACCAAAATAGTTTCTTAACATCACGGTACATCTTCGTGCTCCCCGGGTGAATCGAGTACTTGGTATGGTGCGCCTCGTACCACAACTCCACCCGTAAATTGCCCACGCTTGGGACGCACAAACGACCGTCTTTCCACAGCAATCCGTCCTCCACAACGAATTGGGAATTTGACCCATCCAGAGCCTCTATCATGAACTGCTTCATATGAGCATCCATATCCAAAGCCTGCCGAATCCGATCAGCCAGGTCATATTGGACTTCAGTCCAATTCAGCACTGCTTCAGCACTAGATTGTCTATCCACACAAACAATCTCCAACGCCTCCAGCTCCTGCACCAACCGCTCATCATGCACTGATAGCCAATTCGCTTGAGCTGGGGCTCGGCGACTCAATGCATCCGCAACCGCATTCCCTTTGCCAGGCACGTAGTGGATCTTATAAGTATAGTCCCCCAGGAACTCCATCCACCTACGCTGCCGCATATTCAAATCTTTCTGATCAATCAAATACTTTAGGCTCTTGTGATCGGTGTAGATATCAATCTTCACACCGTACAAATAGTGTCTCCACAGCTTCAAGGCAAAAATCACGGCCGCCAACTCCAAGTCGTGGACCGGATAATTCCTCTCGTGCACTTTTAGCTGTCTCGAGCCATAAGCTATCACGCTTCCGTGCTGCAGTAGCACACAACCCAAACCGCTGCCTGAAGCATCGCTATATATCTCATAGCCTTCGGTCCCAACCGGCGAACTCAGCACAGGCGCCGTGGTCAACCGACACTTCAATTCCTCAAAAGCTCGCGCGCACTCCGGCGTCCAAACGAACTTATGCTCCTTCCTCGTCAAAGTAGTGAGAGGTAGCGCTATCCGCGAGAAGTTCTCTACGAAGCGCCTATAATAACCGGCAAGCCCCAAAAAGCTCCGGACTTCTGCTACCGTAGCAAGCTCAGGCCACTCCCGTATCGCAACAATCTTCGCCGGATCCACCGCAATACCCTCTCCACTCACTATATGCCCGAGGAACGCCACTGAGGATAGCCAAAACTCGCACTTCGAGAACTTGGCATACAACTGGTTTCTCCTGAGTGTCTCCAACACCAAATGGAGATGCTTGAAGTGATCCTCCTCACTTTGCGAGTACACCAAAATATCGTCGATGAAGACGATCACAAAATGGTCCAAGTACTCCCTGAACGTCCTGTTCATCAAATCCATAAATACTGACGGCGCATTAGTCAGCCCAAACGGCATGACCGTAAACTCATAATGCCCGTATCTCGTACTAAACGCTGTCTTCGGGATATCACTCTCCCTTATCCGCAGCTGATAGTATCCAGACTTGAGATCTAACTTCGAGTACACCGTCGACCCGACTAACTGATCAAAGAGATCATCAATCCGGGGGATCGGATACTTGTTCTTCTCAGTCAGCTTATTTAGCTCCCGATAATCAATACAAAGCCTCAAGCTTCCGTCCTTCTTCTTAACAAAGAGGACCGGTGCGCTCCAAGGCGAAGAACTCGGGCGCACATACCCTTGCTCCAACAACTCTTGTAGTTGAACTTTTAGCTCCGCCATTTCCTTAGGCGCTAGCCGATACGGAGATCGTGACACAGGCTTTGCACCTGGCACTAGCTCGATCGTAAAATCGATCTCCCGCTGAGGCGGGGCTCCAGGAAGATCTGCGGGGAACACATCAGGGTATTCCGATACCACTGAAATACAATCCATCGCGGGCTTCGGCTTTGCAACCTCCACTAGTGTAAAGAACAGTTCTGCTCCGGCACGAACCGCCTTCACCACCTGAAGAGCAGACATCAACGTCTTGCTCGACCCCTTTAAGCCCGTAAAAGTCGTCTCACGACTTGCTCCCAGCTTTACTTCCTTGCTACCGCAATCTATATGGGCCTGCTGCTCCGAGAGCCAGTCCATTCCAAATATGACGTCGAACTCCACCAACGGAAGTAAGGACGCCCGCAGGTCAAACTCCTGCTCTCCAATACGAACTTTAACTTCGCAGATCCTAACCGCTCGCATCGAACACCCATTGGGCAACAACACATCCAACTTATCCTTCGCCATCGAAGAAGGGACTCCGATGCGTGATATAAATCCTTCGGACAAGAAGGAGTGTGAAGCTCCCGTATCAAAGAGTGCTCGTGCCGGGTTTTCACAAATCAACACAAATCCTAACAAGCAGTGGTAAGGTAACATATACATAACAAGCATATAAAGGAATTGACTTGCTATAAATTAAACCGTACCTGTCACCACGTCAGCTTGTTTAATGGCCTCCTGTTGGCCAAGATTGTAAACCCTTGGTTGGGCCGGAGCATAGTGGGATGCGGTCGACTCCACCGCCTTTCCCTTCTCTTCATAAGTGGCTCCCGGCCTCCTCTCGGACTTAGGACGTCCGCTCCAACAATCACGGGCGAAATGCCCCGTCTTGCCACAAGTAAAGCACGCGCCCGGGGTCCGACTCGTAGTCGCCCCAGAAGCGCCAGAAGGAGCTGGACCCGAAGTCCTAGGCTTCTTGAAAGACTTCCGATAGCCGGACTTTGAGGTAGTCGGCACTTTAAACTCAGATTTTCTATCAACCAAGCCTTTCTTCGCCTGCACGTTCTTCATGTCCTTCTCCAAGGACCGGGCAGTATTGACCAAGGTTAAGAAACCCTGCGTCATCGGCCCCGACAGTAATAGTCTCAGCTCATCCCTCAAGCCTTCATAAAAACGATTAGTCTTGCGCTCCTCATCCATGATGGTAGAGCTAGCATAACGACTCAACCGCGTAAACTCGTGGAGATATTCATCCACGCTTCGCTCACCCTGCACCAACTTCAGGAACTCATTCTCCATTGAAATCCTCTGAGTAGAAGGGAGGTATCTTGCTAAGAACAATTCCGAGAACTCTTCCATCGGAACGTCTATCAATTGTCTACCTCTCAGATGATGCAGCTCCAAGCCTTCCCACCACATCCTTGCTTCACCGTCCAACAGGAACGTAGCAATGGTGGTCATCTGCCACTCCTCCGTCTCCGTCGCTGTCATGACTCTCTTCACCCTAGAGAGCCAGTCTTCAGCCTGCGATGGGGTTCCCAACCCCGAGAATAACGGAGGGTTAAAGCTCATTACATGCTTCAACTGCCTCTCAGTCGCCCTCCTGGGCACTATTGGTTCTACAACCACTTGCTCCATCCTCCTCGGCTCCGCCTCTTGAAGAGGTACTTGCTCCATCACAGGAGCTGGCTGCTGCGCTTGCCTCCCAGGCTGCGCATTGATCACGGCCAACACCGCTTCAGCCACCAATCTTATATTTTCAGCCGACAAAGGTGTTGCGGGAGCAACTTCTGGTGCACTACTAGCCTCAGAACCTCGGCGTTCTGACGGCCCAACACCACTTCGGGTCACCTATAATGGTACAAAACACCGTTAAGCGACCAAATAAATTGCAAACAGCAATTATAGGAACACGCAGGTTCCTCAAACACGAGTATTTTCATTCCTAAGTGGACATTCATGGGTTCTTTTTACTGTTATTACGATGACGCACACAATGTGCTCACCACCCCTTAAAAAGAATTCGCCCACGAATTCACTTTAAGCCCGACCAAAACCAGTAGTCTGATACCAAATTGTAACACCCCCTATCCGTCGCATAGCATATAGCAGTAGGTCCGGCCGGGGCCCGACGCCATATACCACAGACAGACCGGGTGGTTACTTATGGAAACCATCCAACCAATCTCATACGTCCTACACAGAGCATTCTAGCGGAAGCAGTTTATAAGTTGCAAAACAAGAACCCAGCACAAGCATGAATGTCCACTAACAAGACAATAGGAATGTATACAAAAATACCCAAAATATCGGCCTTAAGGCCTTACAAAATGTTTCACTTGTCTTTTACATGATTTCCAAACCTCGGCTCGCAGGCCGGCCATACATGAAGAAAACATAAAACATTTCCACTTGGGCCTTCGAGGGCCAGCTTCGCAAAAAGGGCTTTAGCCCGCTATTGACCACTTGGTCCAGCTGCACCTGCAAGCAAACAAACCACCGCACGGTGGCAAACAAAGCAACGGTCAGCAATGCTGACCAAATTATAACGATCCCGCCCCCAACCCGGGGCGGCGATGCTCCTTCCCTGCATTTCATTAGCACAAGCGAGCAAGGCATATAATCATAGCCATTTCATCACAGACGTTGGCTCGTACGGCCACACGTCCCGTGCACTCAGGGCACATTCTCGGTGAACCGGTCGATGCTACGTCAATTTAAGCCATTAACATACCGGACTCACCACCGCCACTTGGACGGCCATTCCTATGAGCAATTCGTCTTCATGGTATTGGTCACGTCAATTTAAGCCATCGACCACCGAAGACTCACATCTATGCCAACGGCGAGTGCCATGTACTTTAGGTCTCTCTAACCCGAACGACATAGAGCGGGTACGGCTCCATCTAACCCGTGCTCACATCGCAACGACAATTTAAGCCATATGCGCGGGTCAAACTTTCACCGAGTCCCATTCTAACACAAGTCACATAACCCCGTTATGTTCAAGTTGGCTCTCAGGCCACCAAGTTGGCAAGACCTCGTGTCCGCCCAGTTTTCCGGGTGCACCTTTGGGTTAGTCCCCAAGGCTCCCTGCTGCAATCTACCGCGTAGAAAACCCGAAAAACACCAAATAGCACGGAGTCTTCTCCGGCCTTATGCAATGCAACATCACCGATCCGAACTACATGTCCGGGTAGGCTTCAACCAAAATGCCTATGTCCGTTCTCGCATACGGACGCTAAACAACGGGGACTTCACATATCTACCCGAAGGAACGCCTCCAACTCTCCGCAAACTCGCGAGAGCGGGCTTCCTATGCAAAGAAAAGAGCGACTCATGCTCAAGATGAGGATCGTTACCCTTGCGGTCCTCTTTGGCGCCATCGAAAAGTAATCGGATGGAAATCACCGCACTTGCGTTGCCTCCGTGGATCCGGAGTCGGCTTGCGATTCGGAGCTCCGAAGCTCCTCCAATGGCGGATCTAGCTCCTCTTCTTCTTGCCTTAGCTTTTCTTTTTCCAAGGGTTTGGAGAGATAACAAGTGGAAAAAGTGAGGGTTTTCTAAGTCAAAACCCGGGTATATCCCTTCAGGAACAACCCCCAGCCATTGGATCCTCAGTCAAAGAAATGAACGGCTTCGATTCGGGACTGAAATGCCCAATCTGGGCCGAACACGGCCTGGCACACGCCCGTGTCCAGGGCCGTGTGCCTCATTCGCCGTCAAAATCAAATCACCTGGAACCTCACACGGGCATCGAACACACCCGTGTTCGATCTGACACGCCCGTGTTCCAACTGACACGGCCGTGTATCTGGCCGTGTACCCCCATGATTTTCTCCCGTTTCCAACCCGAGCGCTGACATGGGTTCGGACACGCCCGTGTCCTTGCCCGTGTCACCTTGACACGCCTGGGCTCCAGGCCGTGTACAAGGTCTCGGCACTTCGCGGCTAAGTGTCGACACGGGTCGACACGCCCTGCGACACGCCCGTGTCGCAGGCCGTGTGCCATGTCTCGACACACTGTCGACACCAAAGTGTCGACTTCGCGGGACGAGTGTCGACACGGGTTGATACGCCCTGCGACACGCCCGTGTCGCAGGCCGTGTGCCGTGTCTCGACACAACGTCGAAGCACTGTGTCGACTTCACGGCTAAGTGTCGACACGGGTCGACACGCCCTGCGACATGCCCGTGTCGCAGGCCGTGTGCCCAGTCTCGACACAATGTCGAGACCAAAGTGTCGACTTCACGCCTTAGTGTCGACACAGGCTTGACACGCCCTGGGACACGCCCGTGTCCCAGGCCGTGTGCCTGCAGCCAGAACTCAAACTGGCCCAAATTATTCCCCTTTTGCTCCTTTGAGTTTCGGGGCGTTACAGATGGTGTGTGAGGTACCTGATATTTTCCCAGATAATCTTCCCAGTCTTCCACCTATGAGAGATTTAGAGTTTGTCATAGACCTTGAGTCGGGTACTCATCTTATTGTTATGGCACCGTACCATATGGCCCCTCTTGTTTT
Source organism: Platanthera guangdongensis (assembly GCA_039583875.1). Taxonomy (NCBI): domain Eukaryota; kingdom Viridiplantae; phylum Streptophyta; class Magnoliopsida; order Asparagales; family Orchidaceae; genus Platanthera; species Platanthera guangdongensis. Next base: position 66,808,659 of record CM077167.1, on the reverse strand, counting down.
GGAAGACTTTCTTACCCAGCTAGATGATTTATTGCAGAGCGGGTTTATTAGGGTGATTTCTTCGCCTTGAGGTGCTACCATGTTGTTTGTAAAGAAGAAGGACGGATCCATGATGTTGTGCATTTATTATAAGGAACTGAATAAGGTGACTATCATGAACAGATATCCCTTGCCACGAATAGATAATTTATTTGACCAGTTGCATGGTAGTACTGTGTTTTTGAACATTGACCTTCGTTCAGACAACCATTAGTTGAGGATTCGTGAGACAGATATTCCACAGATTGCTTTCCATTCTTGGCATGGACATTTTAAGTTCTTGGTGATGTCTTTTGGTTTGACTAATGTACCCTTTGCCTTCATGGTGTAACATCCCAATTCCTATTAGACCGCTCTACTTAGATTGGTTTAGGACATGTGGTGGGGGCATGGGTGTAGGCTAGATTTGAACCATAGAGTTAGGGTGTAATCACATGGGACCCACTATATGGCCCAAGTTAACACAAGTCAAACTAGCCCAAATTGGGGTCTTAGCTACACATAGGCCCCACCACTACACCCCTAACCCTAATAACAATCTAAGCAAACCATAATCCATATTATTAAGACACTTACTGACTCAAGTTGACTCAAGTCAACCATAACCTTAATTTGGTGAAACCCACACCTAAAGGCCCAATTAGTTCAAGTGGGGCACAACCGTGGCCCAACCCAAGTTGGGAGGTATCTTTGGGTCCATGAGCATCAATTGGGGTCAGCCCACTCATCAAGTTGACCAAGTCAACCCTAGAAGTCAACTTGGTCAACCTTAGGCCTATTTAAAGGATTTGAAGACCAAGCCCATTCCCATGGGCTAAGCCCATGAGCCAAGGCCCATGACTAGCCTAAAGGGTTAATGACAGCCCCTACCCTCCTGAAAGTGGAGAGAAAATGCATTCATGGGGGAAAATTAGACATTTTGGAGAAAAAGAGGAGAGAGAAGAGAGGAGATGGAGGCCATGTGGCGCTCCTTCCCTCTGCCCAAGATGGTGGCTGAGCTTCCAAGGTTTATTCCCGCAAGGTGGAGAGGTTTGGGGACACCTGTGAAAGTGCAGCTAGATCTGATATACTCTAGAGGGGGGTGAATAGAGTATATGGTGCTTGAAAATGTTTTAGAACAATTGTTGTAATCTGAGTGAACAGGGAAGCAACTATTAAATCTAATCACAAAATAACCTACAACAGAGATTAATCACAGATCTAAACTAATCACAAAACAATCACAGCCAGAAACAAAAGATAAAGATAAGCAAGCCAGAAGACACAAGGAGCTATAGTGGTTCCCCTAAACTTGGGTACATCCACTCTTCTACCACCCTAGGTAGGAATCCACTGCAGGATGAGTTGATCTGGTGTCCTGGGCACCAATGAGCCTTTGATAAGGTGCTCAAAAACCAAATCAGATTTTTTGATCAGGTGTCTTGCCACCAATGAGCTTTTGACAAGGTGCTCAAAAACCATGCTCAAACTTTTGAAGGGAGTTTGAAAAACCCTTTACAGAGATGGGAATGAGAGAGTTATGGAAGTCTTCTCTTTCTCCAAGCAGCTGAGAAGACTGTGTGGATTTGATGTTGTCAAAGCTCCCCCTGAGTCCTTGAAATGTTCAGGAAATAAAGCTTTACTGTAGGGTGATAGGCCTTGAGAAGTTGATCTCCAACAAATGATGATTTCAGCAACAGCTGAAATGTTAGGTGTCTGGAGTCTTGAAAGATGTTGGCCTTGAACACTTGAGACAAGAGAGATCAGAAGATTTCAGAAGGTTTGATATCCTTGGATGTGTGGTCTTGAGAGAATTCTTTGAGACAGAGAATATTTTGTTCTTGTTCTTCTTGTCTGTGTTCTGAGTGATAGAGAGATTCAAAAAAAAATCTTGTATTTTATTCTCTGGTACTGAATAGAAAATCATCTGTCAAGAATAGCCGTTGGCCTGTCATTAATTGCATCCTTAATTGCAATTGTCTTCTGGAGGAAAGTCCAAAGAAAACATTCCTTGATAATCCCTTGAAACTTGTTCCAGAAATAAATGAAAACGGCTAGAAAATCTTCTGAATTAATTGCTGAATAACTCCCTAATTTGAATCTTGAAAATTCTTGAAGTCATCAGAAAACATCGAACTGAGCTCTGTTATCGTCGAACTGAGCTCAGCGATATGGACTTATACAACAACAAAAAATCGTCGATCTGAGCTCAAAGATCATCGAACTGAGCTCAGAGATAGAGATCCAATACTGAGTCAAGATCGTCGAACTCAGCTCATAGATCGTCGAATGGAGTTCGACGATTTGTTGAAGTTGAGCTCAGCGATCGTCGAATGGAGTTCGACGATCTGTCGAAGTTGAGCTAGACGATCGTCGATTGGAGTTCGACGAATCGTCGTGCTGAGCTCGACAATATGACTTAGTCTCAAACTGAAAATCCTTGCTCTTGAGGGCAGCTTCCAAACCTAGACTTCTAACCCTTAGACTCAATTCTAATTGACCTTTAGATCTATACAGGAGGTCAAAAATAGGTTTCCTAGAGACATAGTGATCCTGACACAAATTAGTAATAGGGTGTTCCAACAATCTCCCCCTATTTGGGTTAGGATTACTATTTACAGAATTTGGAAAACTTAAATAACAACATACAAAGCAATAATACAGAAAAACAATAAGCTGGACATTGCAGAACCACAGATATATATATCATCCCAGACAGAAATCAGAAGTCAAAATGATTTTCACCTTACATAGTCATTTCTTCTCCTTGCTCTTTATGTGTTTGATTTCTCTATTGGGGTTGAGAGCTTCCTTCTTTGATCTTGTGTCATCTGCTGCACCTAAAGAGGTTTGCTGTCTGGGCCTTGGAACTACAGCTTCAGGATGCAACTCCATGTATCTATCAGAATCAAAGAATTTGCTTGAGCCATATCTTTCCAATTCCTTCTTTCTCTGTTCAGACAATGTAGTGATGTTGGAGGAGTATCTTCCTTGCTCTTTAGCTTTCTTAATCTGGTCCAGTGCAGCAAGCTCTTTCATCCTGGCAGTCCAAGCAGTTGGATTGTTTTCAGGATCTTCAAATGGCACTGGTGGCTCATATCTATTTGATGGATTGTCCTGAGGAGGCCTGGAAGAAACTACTTCCTTTAGTTTTTAGGGAAAAGGACCTGAGATTGTGTCTGATGGGGTTTGTCCTTCCCTAGAGTAAGGATGTTGCCTTGAATAACCTTTTGAGTAAACCTGGACTTCTCTTTGATTTCCTCTATAGTTTCCTATTCTGGATTGAGAACCCCTGGACTGGCTTCCCCTATGATAGGATCTGGCATGAGGCTGATAGGGGGTTTTGCTTTTGGCAGAGGGTTGATCAACTGAACTTCCACCTGCACCTGCATCAGGAGGAGGTGGTGGAGGAGGATGAGGATGTTGAAATTGAGAAGATCCTTTCTCATACTTCCTCTTCTTCTTCATTGCTTTGAGTTGGTTCTTTGAATACTGCATCCAGTGCTCAGTTATGGGGCAGTCATGAAGAATATAATATGGAATGTCATTATTGTCCTTGACTTTGGCTGGAGGTACTCTCTTCATGGCTTTGCTCCTTGCCTTTTTTTTTCTGGCAATAGTGGCAGAGGAGTCATCAGAATCAGTCTTGAACTCATCACTTTCAAAACTTTGCTCATCATAAAGAGCATCAATCTTTTTCATCAATTCTTTCTTGAGCTGGGTTGAAGTAGATTAAGCAGCAGAGGCTGGAACAGCAGCAGATACAACACTAGTAGCAATAGAAGTTGAAGCAAAATCAGTAGCAACAGACACAGAAGGTTCTGGAGCAGCACTCTTAGAAGGTATGGCAGCAGTAATATCAGCAGAAGTAATAACAGTAGATACAGAAGTTGTAGCAGCAGTAATAACAATAGCAGTTGGGGCAGCAACAGTTTCAGATGAAACACTTATATCAGCAACATCAGGAATATCATCAACAAACACAGAAGGCTCAAAATCATGTGCCTCTGTCATATGGATATCATTAGAGATTAACTCATCAGCAGCATCAGCAATAACATCAACAATGCTTTCAGCAGGAGTAGCAGCAGCATATACTGAATTGACAAATGAAGTTATGATGCTGGGGTCACAACATGAGAAGGGCACAAGGGCCTTGGAGAGATCCTCTGGGTGCTGGACAGTAACTCTCTCTGGAAAACAAGCTTTCTCTGGCAGACAACTGAAATAGATTGAGTCAAATACTGAAAGTAAGGACCTGATGTCCACTGGGAAGATAATTAGAGGTGGAACTGGAGCTTGAGGAAGAACAGCAGCAGCAGCAGCAACAAAAACTAAAGAAACAGCAGGCAAGCTCACTTCATAGGACATCTCCGCCTGCCTAGATTCAGATAGAGCTGGATCAAGGCACAATGTTGAAGGGATTGCCTGAGGGAATAAGGAGGAGAGCCTGGCAGAAAGAGCTGCCACTGACTGGAGTAATGGAGCCAAGGAGGTCTCCAATAGAAGAGATAGCATGGGGGCTAGCAATTCATATATCCTGTCAGCTAGGGCTGGAAGATCTACTTGCTCAGCAGTGACTGGAGCAGAGGTAGAGGATGGAGGTGGAGCTATTGGTGATGGTGGTGGAGAGCTGGTGGATGGTGGGAGTGATGGTTGAGGTGTGGGGATAGTGGATATGGAGGACAATGGGATTGAGATAGATGGTGTGAAGTTGGGTTGATCAATGATCTCTTAGAGAAGTTCCTGGTAAGAGGTTGATGAGGAGGGTAGCTCAGGAGGTGAGGAGGGTGAGTCATCCATGAAGGAATCATCAATAAGATTGAAGGATGGAATTGAGGGTGATGTGGCACTGTCTGGTTGAGGGTAGGAGTATAATGGATGGAATAGTTCTTCTGTTGTAGTTGGAATTGGAGATGGTAATGATGTTGGAGAAGGGCTGGAGATGATGATAGTGGATGGAGTTTGAATGGTGGATGGAACTGGAGAAGGTGGAATTTGAGTAGGAGGAGAGGCAGCAGCAGGCAAGTCATCTGCAGGGGCAGAGACTTGGGGGGAAGTGATTATTATAGTCCTGGTGCCTGAAGGTGTGCTTGAGGAGGGCCTACTGGGCTTGATGATCTGCCTGTCCCATTTACCAAATAGGGCACAGGACAATCTCTTTGAGGCATTGATGTGTATCCCAGATGATACAAGCAGAGTAGGGCATCTGTTCTGCAGAAAGAGGCCTAAAATCCTCCCAAAATTCACAAAACTATTATTAATTTTCTTTTTAATTAGTTCAAAGAAGACCTCTCCCCAGTTCAAATTCTTCTTGTCCACTATGGCTCCCATTAAGCAGAGCTGATACCTAGAAATGGTATCATGTGCTGAGTGCTTAGCCAACAGAACTTTCCCAACTACATCAGCCAAGAATCTATATTCCACAGACAGGTTCTTCTTTAGCAGCTTGCTAGGATTAGCCTCAGAATGACCCATTCTTGCAAGCAAATCAGCAAATTCCTCTCCAGATAAATCAGCAGAATCCCTTCCAGAGCTTAACTCAAAAACTTCTGTCAGAATAGTTGGGGTCAAGGGTACCTGGGTGCCAGAAATTGATCCAACTATGGTGTTTTGATCCTGGTTGTGGGCAGTGTAAACCCATTCCTTAATCTCATAAGAAGCAAGTTTAATCTTGGTGGTCATGATTGTAGCAAGTTTCTGCTCCTTGAACAACTCCAAAATGTCCTGGAAAACTTGATCTGTTGTGCTGAAGGACTCCATGTCAATGTCAAAGCCAGCATCGAATTTCATGGCGGCAAGAACAGCAACAGAAACGGCCATGATTACCTGCAAAGAATCAACAAACAAAACGACCAAGTGTAGAAATGTTTGGAGGGAAAGATAGTCTTTGCAGAGAAATCGAAAGCGCAAAAGGAGAACGACGGTGAAAAATGAATTTTATATTAGGGTTCGACGCAGAAAAGGAAAGATCGTTGAACTCAGTTCGACGATCGGGGCTTCTAAAGGAATCTGAAGAATCTTCAATATCGTCGATCTCTGTTCGACGATATTGGAGAGCATCGAGCTCTGTTCGATAATCGTTCAGAGAACAAAATCGTCGAGCGCCGTTCGACGATCGTTGACCGGAAGATATAGTTCATACTATCTGAGAAACGCTGAACTCAGGTCGACGATTTCGGAAATCGTCGATCTCCGTTCGACGATCTGGGGGAAAATCGTCCAGCGCATTTCAGAGACCAGAAAAACTCTAGACACTAAGAAAAATCAAGATGTTTGTCTAGTCTTGGTCAATTTTTAAACTTTTAAAATCTTGGATATTATTTTAGACTTCCTCCATCTAACATTCCTAATTGATTTAGGAAGAAGGTGTGTTTCTTTTCATCCAAGGGCTTGGTGAAAATATCCCCCTTTGTAAATCGGTTGGGATATATTGTAGTTCAATTTTATTTTTTTCAACATTATCCCTTAAGAAGTGATGCCTAATTTCTATGTGTTTTGTCCTACTATGGAGGACTGGATTTTGAGCTATACAAATAGCACTGGTATTATCACAAAAGATTTTAGACTTCTCTAAGTTGTAGCCATAGTCTAGGAGTTGGTTTTGAATCCACAAAATTTGTGAACAATAACTGTCTGCAGCGATATATTCAGCTTCAGCAGTTGAAGTTGACACAGAGGTTTGTTTATTGCAAAACCAAGAGACAAGTCTGTCACCAAGGAACTGACAAGTTCCACTGGTGCTTTTCCTGTCAATTCTGCATCCAGCATAATGCTGAATCTTTTGGATACCAGAGACCTAGATTTGGACAACTTTTGACATACCTGAGAATCCTCTTTACTAATGTTAGGTGTGACTCTCTAGGGCTTACTTGGAACCTAGCACATATACATGTAGCAAACATTATATCTGGTCTACTAGCTGTAAGGTACAGTAAAGAGCCAATCATTGCTCTATATGTTGTCTGATCAACAGGTTTCCCATGTTCATCAGCATCCAATACATCATTGGTAGGCATGGGTGTTTTCATACAAGAGGCTTCAGACATGCCAATTTTCTTAACCAATTCATTTGCATACTTGGTTTGAGAAATAAAGATGACTTCAGCATGTTGCTAGACTTGCAATCCTAGGAAGAAGGATAGCTCACCCATGCTACTCATTTCAAATTTAGAATGCATTAGGTTGGAAAACCTTCTGCATAATTTTGAGTCAGTAGAACCAAAAATAATATCATCTACATAAATTTGTACTAGTTGGGTATGGGACTTATGGGTTCTAATGAAAAGAGTTTGGTCTACTCTACCCCTTATAAATCCATTTTCCAAAAGGAAGCATGCTAGGGTCTCATACCATGCTCTAGGAGCTTGCTTGAGACCATATAATGCTTTGTTCAACTTAAAAACATAATCAGGATAAGTTGGAGAGATAAAACTAGGAGGTTGTCTGACATATACTTCTTCTTTGATGTCTCCATTTAGAAATGCACTTTTCACATCCATCTGATATACCTTGAATCCTTTATGTACTGCATAAGCTAAGAATATTCTGATGTCTTCCAATCTTGCAACTAGTGCAAAAGTCTGGTCATAGTCTATTCCTTCTTCTTGAGAATATCCTTGAGCAACTAGCCTTGCCTTGTTCCTTACAATTACTCCTTGATCATCCAGTTTGTTTCTGAACACCCACTTTGTTCCAATAATGGAGTGATCCTTAGGCTTTGGCACTAGTTCCCAAACTTTGTTCCTTTCAAATTGATGCAAATCTTCTTGCATTGCAATGATCCAGTGTGGATCTTGCTCTGCATCTTGAATGGACTGAGGTTCAATTTGAGATAGGAAGCAGGTGTACAACAGGTTTTGGTTGACCTGATTTCTGGTTTGTACACCAGCTGAGATGTCTCCAATTATTTGGGAAATTGGGTGATCTCTTGATGTTACTAAATCAACAGGGGGTGTTGATTATTCACCAACCTGTGTTGTTGTTTCCTCTTATGGTACAACAATTGGCTCTTCAAGTTGTTCTTCAATATGTTGAATATTTTCTTCATCTTCACTGTTTTCCTCTTTTTGAGTAACCTGTAACTTGTTCAAGTCTTCAACAAGAGAATGTACCTGCAAAGGTTCTATGGTAGAAGAGATCTTCTCCTTGAAAGACATGTTAGATTCATCAAATGATATATGAATAGATTCCTCAATTTTTAGAGATGACTTATTATAAACCCTATAAGCCTTACTGATCATGGAGTATCCCAGAAACACTCCTTCATCAGCTTTAGCTTGAAATTTTGCCAAATATTTCTTGTCATTATTATGTATATAGCAAATACAACCAAAAACTCTAAAATAATCAACTTTAGGTTTCTTCCCTTTGAGTAATTCATAGGGAGTCTTTCCCTTTAGTTTATGTATCAAACTTCTATTCAGCACATAGTTGGAGGTGTTCACTGCCTCTGCCCAAAAGGATAGAGGAAGGTGAGCATCTGACAACAATGTAGTGGCAGATTCAATAAGGGTTCTATTTTCCTTTCAGCTAACCCATTTTGTTGAGGAGTTCTAGGAGCTGAGAAAGTATGTCTGATCCCTTCACTCTGACAGAACTCTTGCATAAGAAGAGAATCAAACTCTGTCCCATGATCACTTCTGATCAGGGCAATGTGAGTATTGAACTCAATCTGTATGCATTTGAGAAACTCTATCAAACACTTAAAGTTATCAGACTTCTTCCTCAGAAAGAACACCCAAGTGAATCTAGAGAAGTCATCTACAACTACTAAGGTGTAAGATTTCTCTCCTAGGCTTTGTACTGTGATGGGTCCAAAAAGGTCCATGTGTAACAGATATAATATCCTAGGTGAATCACTCTTATTAAGTGACTTAAAACTATTTTTAGTTTGCTTGCCTAATTGACAAGCCCTGCAGAGTCATTCCTTCTTGTAGGGGCCAGAAGGTAGTCCTCTAACAAGGTTGTCCTTGGATAGCCTTGCAATAGTTCTAAGGTTTAGGTGTCCTAGTCTCTTATACCATAAAATATTTGGTCTACAAACAGAATTGAACAGACAAATATCTACATCTGTTGAAAGAAAATCTACTAGATAGATGTTACCTTTCCTTTTACCTATCAACACAGTTGTGTTGTCCTCTAACTTGATCTTGCATAATGCTTTGCTGAAGGTCACCTGGTAGCCTTCATCACATAGCTGACTGATGCTTATTAAGTTGTGCTTCAGTCCTTCCACATAAGCTACCTTCTTGAATGTTACTGATCCAATCTGGACTGCACCATATCCTTTAGTTTGTCCAAAGTTTGAATCACCAAAGATAACTTTGGGTCCAAGCTTGGCTCTAAAGGATGTGAGGTTGTCCTTGTTTCCTGTCATGTGCTTAGAGCACCCACTATCCAAGTATCATTGCTGGTTAGATGTTGGATAGGTCTTCACCTGCACATAAAATAATTCATTTGTTTTTGACCCAGTTTACCTTGGGCCTAGGTTGATAACCTTTAAACTCTGAAATAAAAGACATCCCAGGTTGACTCTTATAACCTTTAGGATGATATCTCCTTGGAGGTATAATCCATTCAGTATAAGGGTTAAAGATTTGGGATGAAGGACCCCTAAGGTTGGATTTTGATTTGCCCTTGAAAGAGTTTCCAGAGCTTTGATCTCTGTTCGATGATCGTGGAGCTGCGTTCGACGATCTTGGGTCAGATCGTCGAGCTCCGTTCGACGGTCGACTATGGCAGAGTTCAGGAATTTGAGATTGTCGACCTGAGTTCGACGATTTTGCCTGAGATCGTCGATCTGCGTTCGACAATCGTCGAGCTCCGTTCGACGATTTCTGCTGGAACTTAGTTTTCTTGGGCAGATCAGAATTATTCCTAGCTACCTCTACAACTCCCTTCCCTTTGTCAGAAATGAACTTGATTGGAGTTGTTAGAACTATGGGTTGGCTGGATGAAGCACCCAAGCCCAGTGTACTATTAAATCTGGAGTTCACTGTGCTTGTGATGTCCATCAGCTTGATACTTCTCCCATTGAGAGAATCTTCGAGCTTCTTGGCCTCAGATAGCTCACCTTTCAGTGAAGCTATCTGCTCCCTACAGCACTCCAACTCCTGAGAGAGTTTGAGGTTTTCTGACTTTAAGGTATTATGTTCAGATAAATGATTCCTGAGAGAGATAATTTCTTTCTCAGATTTTAGCAGGTCTAAACATAAAGCTTTAAACTCAGATTTAAAGCCCTCTGAATTGAAATCTAAAGAACTGATTACCTGATCTTCTTCAAGTTGAGTCTCTGAGTCTGACTCTGACTCTTCTTCATCTGAATTATGTTGAGAGGCATTGATTGCCATCATGCAGAACTCCTTCTCTTCTGCATCATCTTCATCATCACTGGAGCTGGATGAGGCTTCTGACTCCTCTTCAGTTTCACTCCAGGATTCAGCAACAAATCCCTTCCTTGTGTGTTTATTCTTGCTTGTGGAGGGTTTGCCATTGTTACTTTTCTTGAAGTCCTTTTCTCTTCTTCTTTCTTTCTTGTCCCTTCTGTCCTTGTTTTTGTTTTCTGGACAGTCAGGTACAATGTGCCCTGGTTTCCTGCAACCAAAGCAGACAATTTCCTTATTATTAGACTTATCATACCTTGGATTATCATGCTCCTTGTATGATCTCTTTCTGAAGTCCTTTCTGGCCATCTTGTAGAAGCTTTTGGCCAACAGACTGAGCAACTCATCATTGCCTGTGACTTTGTCTTCAAGCTGATCTTCAGTTGCTTTGAAGGCTATTGTCTTCTCTTTTCTTGTGGCTGGTGAGACAGCCTTCTGTTCTTCTTCTCTATTCTTAATGAGTAGCTCATAAGATTTGAGCTTACCCAATAGAGCTTCAGTGGTGATCTCATTCAAACTTCTGGCATCCTTGATTGGCCAGATTCTTGAATCCCAAGTGCTAGGGAAGCACATTAGAATTTTGTCATTAAGTTCAGTCAGTGATATCTCCTTATCTAAAGTCCTGAGTTCACTGACTATCAGACTGAGTCTATTGTACATATCTCCAACTGACTTAGTTTCTCCCTTCTTGAAATTCTCATATTGAGATATGAGGTGTGATCTCTTGTCCTTTCTCTCATCAGCTGAGCCTGAGACTATTTCAGAGAGTTTATCCCAGATTTCCTTTGCTGAATTGCATTCAGCCACCTTTTGAAAGATGTCATCAAACATGTTCTGGGCTAAGATGTTCATAGCCTTGGCATCAGCTACCTTCCATTTCTTAATATCAGCATCTGTTCCTGATGGAGGTGGAACAGCATTTGTACTTGAGTTCTCCGGAGGTCTTGGACAAACTGTCAAAACAGAATTAAAAATATCCTCGTCAATAGAATTCATGTATAATCTAATCCTTGCTTTCCAAAGTGCAAACTTGGATAGATTGCACACTAGAGGTCTGGTGCTAGCATAATCTTTGTTTTGGGCCATGATTTGTGAAAACAAAATCTAATAATAAACACAAAAGAAAACAGATCTAACTAGGAATATTTGGGTTCAGGTGTTAGCCTGTGCAACCACCAAGGTGTGGTATGTTTAACCAACGTCCCTCTGATACCAATTGAAAGTGTAGCTAGATCTGATATACTCTAGAGGGGGGTGAATAGAGTATAAGGTGCTTGAAAACTTTTTACAACAATTTTTGTAATCTGAGTGAACAGGGAAGCAACTATTAAATCTAATCACAAAATAACCTACAACAGAGATTAATCACAGATCTCAACTAATCACAAAACAATCACAGCCAAAAACAAAAGATAAAGATAAGCAAGCCAGAAGACACAAGGAGCTATAGTGGTTCCCCTAAACTTGGGTACATCCACTCTTCTACCACCCTAGGTAGGAATCCACTACAGGATGAGTTGATCAGGAGTCCTGGGCACCAATGAGCTTTTGATAAGGTGCTCAAAAACCAAATCAGATTTTTTGATCAGGTGTCTTGCCACCAATGAGCTTTTGACAAGGTGCTCAAAAACCAAGCTCAAGCTTTTGAAGGGAGTTTGAAAAACCCTTTACAGAGATGGGAATGAGAGAGTTATGGAAGTCTTCTCTTTCTCAGAGCAACTGAGAAGACTGTGTGGATTTGATGTTGTCAAAGCTCCCCCTGAGTCCTTGAGATGTTCAGGAAATGAAGCTTTGCTGTAAGGTGATAGGACTTGAGAAGTTGATCTCCAGCAAATGATGATTTCAGCAACAGCTAAAATGTTAGGTGTCTGGAGTCTTGAAAGATGTTGGCCTTGAACACTTGAGACAAGAGAGATCAGAAGATTTCAGAAGGTTTGACCTCCTTGGATGTGTGGTCTTGAGAGAATTCTTTGAGACAGAGAATATTTTGTTCTTGTTCTTCTTGTCTGTGTTCTGAGTGTGATAGAGAGATTCAAAAAAAATCTTGTATTTTATTCTCTGGTACTGAATAGAAAATCATATGTCAAGAATAGTCATTGTCCTGTCATTAATTGCATCCTTAATTGCAATTGTCTTCTGGAGGAAAGTCCAAAGAAAACATTCCTTGATAATCCCTTGAAACTTGGTCCAGAAATAAATGAAAACGGCTAAAAAATCTTCTGAATTAATTACTGAATAACTCTTTAATTTGATTCTTGAAAATCCTTGAAGTCATCAGAAAATGTCAAACTGAGCTCTGTTATCGTCGAACTGAGCTCAGCGATATGGACTTATACAACAACAAAAAATCGTCGATCTGAGCTCAAAGATCGTCGAACTGAGCTCAGAGATAGAGATCCAATACTGAGTCAAGATCGTTGTTGGGTACATTGGTCAAATGTACCTGATTTGAAGAAGCCTCACCTAACTCAATGATATACATCATAATGTATTTGATGTTTGTTTGAGTTACTTGTGCAGGATAGGTATTCACTAGACTGAAGCTAAAAGTTTCTAAGTCCATGTGTCGACACCCAGAGGGAAAGTGTCGACACTTGAGAAAGCTTGTGTCGACACCCAGACAAGCAGTGTCGACACTTGGAGTCATTGTGTCGACACCTGGGATGAAGAGTCGACACCAGACAGAAAGTGTCGACACTTGGAGCTGTGTCGACACTCAGTGAAGAAGCATACAGAAAAGATGTGTCGACACTTAGCAGAAGTGTCGACACCTAGAAGAGCTGAGTCTACATCAGAAAGTGTCGACACTTGGAGTTGTGTCGACACTCAGCAAAATTCTGCAGAGACTAAGGACAAGTGTCGACACTCAACACAATGTGTCGACACTCAATCAGCAGAGTCAACATATGAAGAATGTGTCGACACTCAACACAATGTGTCGACACTAGGCAGAAGAGTCAACACTTGAAGAAAGTGTCGACACCCAGCACAATGTGTCGACACTTAGTTAAAGAGTCTACACTTGAAGAAAGTGTCGACACAAGGAGCTGTGTCGACACTTAGCAAAGAACAGAAAAGTTTACAAAATATTCTAAGTACAGTGTCGACGCTAAGGGAATGTGTCGACACTCAGCTGAAGAAATAAAATTGAAGACTTGTGTCAACACCAAGAAGCAGTGTCGACACTTGACAGTTTCAACACATGAAGATGTGTCGACACAAAGGAGATGTGTCGACACTTAGAAGAATACAGTTAAAGAATGAAGATCAAGTACTTGTGTCGACACTTAATTTCAGTGTCGACACTTGAAGAAGTATCTGTGTCGAGACATACAAGGAATTGTGTCGACACCTTGTAGACTTGTGTCGACACTTACACAACATGTGTCGACACTTGATCTATAAGTGTCGACACTTAAGAACAGAAAGTCTCGACACTATCTGACAGTTAGAGAATTTCAAGAAGTGACTGGTTGACATGACAGCTGCAGATCCAGCCGGTCTACAGCAACTGTCAGAGAAATCAAAAGTCTGTTATGAACCGGACCAGCCGGTTACCATGAAGGAAGCCTATAAATAGGCACCCATAGTTTACAGAAACTGATTGATTGTTGTTATTACAAGTAGTGAGAATAATTGAAGTGTTTGATCAGATTAAATCAGAAAAGTGATACACAGAGGATCAACACAAGAAGATCTGACAGTCCAACTGCAGATCTAAGAAGTTGGAGAGAGAGAGCTCCAATCAAGAATTCAGTCTTTGGAACTAAGGCTGAGAAGAAGGATTCAGAATCATCTGGATCTCAAGAAGCAGAGGTCAAGGATTAACTGCAGAGGATTCAGACTAATTCAGTTCTAACTCAAGAAGCTTTGAAGGAAGCTAAGTCAGTTTGGATCTAGCTGAGTTCTTCCAAGAACTCTTCAAGAAACTCTCAACTCCTCGCTTATTTTCTGAGTTGTAGAGTTAGTTATTGTAATTCAATCTTAACTTGTAGGATCCATTGGATCTGAGAGAATTGTAAGCCTATATTATAAAGGCTGAGGGTAGGGCTTGGTTGCCTGAGTGTAGGAGTTGAAGAACTCTGAGTGTAGGCCTTAATTGGCTGAGTGTAGGCCTGGGTGGCTGAGTGTAGGCCTTTGTGGCTGAGTGTAAGGCTTTGGGCCTGAGGTGTAGGAACCTTGTTGGGTTCTGAGATAGTGGAGAAGATTGGCCGAATCTAGTACACTGCTAGATAGGCGAAGGGGGAAAGTGGATATACCCAAAGATTGGGGAACCACTATAAATTAGTGTGTCTGCTGTGCTGTGCTGTGCTGTGGATTAACTGTTTATATTCTGTAATTGTTGTTAGCTGTAGAAATCTGTGAAATAATTGTTGTGCTGCCAACAAAGTCTTAAAAAGGTTTAGGTCACCTATTCACCCCCCCCCCCCTCTAGGTGTTTAGGTATCATATCTTTCAAGTGGTATCAAAGCGAGGTTCCTCAAAAAGGACTAACTGTCTGAGGAGATCCAGTTTGGCAGAGTCAGTGTAAGTCAGAACACAGTTTCAAGAAAATCAAGAAACATGGGTTCTTCAGAGAATCACAAGGAATTGGGTTCAATGAAACTGCCCATATGCAGAAAAGAGATTTTTGGAATCTGGAAAGAGAGGGTAAGGTTGTTCATGGAAGCCTCTGACCCTAGAATCTACATCACAGTCAAAGAGGGGCCATATGTGCCCATGAAGATCTCAGTATTGGATGCAAATCAGAGGACTCCAAAGGATTTCTCTGAGATGACCAAGGATGAAATTGTCCTAGCCTCTATGGACAAAAGGGCACAAAACATAATAGTAAGTGCCATTGATGATGCAACTTTTCAGAACCTAATTCACTGTAAAACAGCAAAAGAAATGTGGGATACCCTCATTGTCTACATGGAAGGTTCTGAAGAAGTTAGGCTAGATAGAAAGTCCTTGCTTAATCAAGAGTATGAGAGAATTAGGCAAGGAAGAGGAGATAGCATCACTGAATGCTACAAGAAGTTCTATAGAATTGTTAATGAACTCATGTCCTATGGAAGAGAGTTCACTAACTATGAATTGAATGATAAGTTCTTGAGGTCCCTAACCAAAGATTGGGACACTAAGATCTGTGCCATCAGAGAAATGGCAAAGTTGGGAGAAATTCATCCTCCCACACTATTTGGCAAGTTGCTGTCTTATGAGATGCAGCTGTCTGTGAGAAAAGAGGAGGAAAAATCAACAAGGACTGAGCACATGGAAAGGACTGTTGCCTTCAAGTCAGAAGTACCTAGAAAGGGCAGGACTAAGTCATCAACTCCTCCTCCAGAGGTAGTTGAATCAGAATCTGATGAGTCTGTTAGCACAAAGTCTACAAGCAGTGAAAGTGATGAAGACTTTGCTGCATTCACCAGACATTTTCAGAAATTCCTGAAGAAGAAACAGTGGAGGTCCAGACCTTCATTTTCCAAAGGGAAAGAAGTTCAGTATCAGGAGAAGAAGCCTTCAAAGAAGGACAAGAAAAAGACAAAGACTAGCAAGGCAACTGGGTCTAGGATAGTGTGTTACTGCTGCAATAGACAGGGTCATGTTATTGCAGATTGTCCTGAGAGAAGAAAAGAATCCAGTGACAAAAAGAAGACTCACTTCAAAGGAAAGAAGGAGAAGTCCTTTGTTGCAAAGAATGAGAAGACTCTTTCAGACATTTCTTCTTCAGACACTGAGACAGATGCTGAAGCCTACATAGGGCTATTTGCTGAAGAAGAAGAGGAGTTTATGCAGATCATGGAATCAATCTATGAACAAGAAGAGTGTCAGTGCCAAGGACTGATGGCATTGACTGAAAGTACCAAAATCCTGGAGCAGCCAGAACCTAGTCAGGTACAAAGTCCAACTCAAAGTTCAGATTTCAGTTCTAGTTCAGGGTCAGATTCATCTTCATCAAGTGATGGAAGTGTTTCTGAATTTGAGGGAGATATTCATCAGCTCTTAGATGAATATAAAGTACTATTGCAAGCCTATAAGAAAAGCAAGTCCCTTGCCAAAAGTCAGGCAAAGGAAATTGCTGATCTAAAGGCAGCTGCAACAGACTTTGAGAAGGAATTTGATCAAAAACTCAATGAGGTAGCCAGGCTGAAACATATTACTGTGATTCAGATGGGAACTATCACTTATAAAAATGATCAAATTAAGTTACTGGAGATCAATCTCCAGAAGGAAAGAGAGCTAGTTGCTAGGTTTTCAAAACCTAAATCAGTGCTACCCTTGATTGATGAATTTGTTCATCATAAAGGAAAGGCTGGATTGGGTTTTATTAAACCAGCTAGGACTGTTAAGGATCAGTCCAAGTCCAAGGGCAAAGCCCCAACATTCAATAAGCCTGCTATAGTCAAGACAGCCAAGTCTGTACCTAAGCAAAGGTACAACAAGTTTGAATGCTGGTGTTGTGGCAAGGTTGGCCACTTTGCCTTGGATTGTTGGCACAATGCCAGTGCCAAGTTGAGTAGCAAGTTACCTGGTGGAAAGCCAGCAGATAGCTATGTCAAGTTGCAAACTAACAATCACCAAGGACCCAAGTTTACTTTGGGTTCTAAGGTTCATTAATTTGTTTTGCAGGTGAATCCAAGTGGCCATACCCCAACATGGTACTTGGATAGTGGATGTTCCAGACATATGACTGGAACAAGGGGACTGCTGAAGGACTACATTCCAATCAAAAATGGTCCTAAAGTGACCTTTGGTGGTTCTGAAAAAGGAATCATCAAAGGGTTTGGTAACATCTCTTCAAACCTTGTTACCATTACTCAAGTGGCTTATGTTAAAGGGTTGAAACACAACCTCATTAGTATAAGTCAGTTAAGTGATGTAGGGTATGACATCTCATTTATTAAAAATGGTTGTCATATCAAGAGGTCAAGTGATCAAGAGATCATTTTGACAGGATATAGAAAGAGGAATGTCTACTGTTTAGACATTATGATTGAGAACAATGGTTCTCCTGTCTGTCTTGTAGCTGATGAGACAATCTCTCATTGTGTCAAGTGGCACAAGAGGTTAGCTCATCTTAACTACAAGACTATTAGCAAACTCTTTAGCAAAGAGTTAGTGAGGAATGGTCCTCAAGTTAAGTGTGTCAAAGATGGCATTTGCTCAGCTTGTCAAAAGGGCAAGCAGACTAAATCCACCTTTAGAAGCTTAGACAACAAAGATGATGTAAGGTGTTTATACCTCTTGCATATGGATCTATTTGGTCCAATGCCAGTTCACAGCTTAGGTAGGAAGGTCTATACCTTTGTAGTTGTTGATGACTACTCAAGGTTTTCTTGGGTGTTCTTCTTAAGGCAGAAATCTGAAACACCTAGTGTCTTCTATAGCTTTGTTAAGCAAATTCAGAATGAATTGAACTGTACTGTGGTCAAAATTAGAAGTGACCATGGTACTGAGTTTCAGTCTGAAAGCATGACAAAGCTGTGTGAAGACTATGGGATATTTCAAGAATTCTCTTCACCTAGAACACCTCAGCAAAATGGCATTGCTGAAAGGAAAAATAGGACCTTGATAGAGGCTGGTAGAACCCTATTAAGTGATTCATCACTGCCAGAATATTTCTGGGCTGAAGCAGTTAACACTGCATGCCATGTGATAAATAGGGCTACCATCACTAAAAGGTTAAACAAGACCCCCTATGAAGTTGTGAAAGGCAGGAAACCAAACCTATCCTATTTCAGGATTTTTGGTGGCAAATGCTTCATACTTAACAATGGAAAGTCTTACTTAACTAAGTTTGCTGCCAAGTCCTAAGAGGGAGTGTTTGTTGGGTACAGCAATAATAGTAAGGCTTATAGAGTCTACAACTTGACTACACAAGTTGTAGAGGAGTCTGTGCATGTAGTTTTTGATGAGACAAAACTAATTAACAATGAGTTGTCTAGCAATGTATGCAGCCCCACAGGTCTTACTAAGAAGATGGACAAGCTAACCATAGAAGATGTACCTGCTGCAAGACAGCAAGTAGAAGAAAATGGCTTAAGTCCAGGGGGAGAACTACATGTACCAGGAGATGAAGAAGTACAAGGAACTCAGCTTGATGAAGATGCTGAAGAAGTTCAACCAGAAGTAAGGATGCCTCCAGCCAACAGGCATCTAAGAGATCATCCAGTAGAGCTGATTATTGGAGATCCAAGACAAGGTGTTCAGACAAGGAGAAGAAATCAGAATGCTGTAGTATATTCAAGTTTTCTGTCTCAAATAGAACCAAAGAAATTTGAAGAAGCTATACAAGATCTGCAGTGGACTGAAGCAATGCAGGAAGAACTTAATCAGTTCAAAAGGTGCAAGGTTTGGGACTTGGTTCCTAAACCTAAAGATCACAATGTGATAGGAACAAAGTGGATCTACAGGAATAAGTTAGATGAACAAGGAGTCATCATTAAGAACAAAGCAAGACTGGTTGCAAAAGGATATAGGCAAGAAGAAGGTATTGATTTTGATCAAACCTTTGCTCCAGTAGCCAGACTAGAAGCCATAAGGATGTTCTTGGCCTATGCAACCTATCAAGGATTCAAGGTATACCAAATGGATGTGAAGTCAGCATTCCTAAATGGTAATTTGAAAGAAGAAGTCTATGTGGAGCAGCCTGCAGGTTTTGTTGATCCAACTCTACCTCATTATGTCTATAGACTTAGGAAGCATTATATGGGTTAAAACAAGCACCTAGAGCTTGGTATGAAACCCTATCTAGTTTCCTCATTGAGAACAAGTTCTCAAGGGGGAAAATAGATAAGACTCTATTCCTTAGGGAATCTAGAGGCAAAGTCATACTTGTCCAAATATATGTAGATGACATTATATTTGGGTCTACTGAAAGTAGCCTTTGCAAAAAGTTTGCAAAGCTTATGCAAAGTAAATTTGAGATGAGTAGTATGGGAGAACTAAAGTTTTTCTTGGGTCTCCAAGTTAAACAGACTGGAAGTGGTCTATCCATATGTCAGTCCAAGTTCACCCTAGAACTCATAAGGAAGTATGGTATGGATTCATCCAGTACCATGAAGACTCCTATGGGGTCAAGTATGTCTCTGAGCAAGGATGATGTAGGGAAACCTGTAGATGAAACCTTGTATAGAGGGATAGTTGGATCCCTGCTATACTTGACTGCAAGTAGGCCTGACATTATGTATGCTACATGTGTTTGTGCCAGGTATCAAGCCTGCCCTAAAGAGTCTCACTTGACTGCAGTCAAGAGAATCTTGAGATATCTAAAGGGCACACCTTATCTAGGCCTCTGGTACCCTAGGAATGGAGATTTTGATCTAACAGGCTATTCAGATGCAGACTTTACAGGATGCAAAGAAGATAGAAAGAGCACTACTGGATACTGTCAATTCCTAGGTGGAAGACTCATTTCATGGAGTAGCAAGAAGCAAACCAGTGTGGCTATTTCCACAGCTGAGTCAGAATATGTAGCTGCAGGAAGTTGCTGTGCTCAACTTCTGTGGATTCAACATCAGCTAGAAGACTATGGATTTCAGGTAAGTAGAACTCCACTTTACTGTGATTCTACAAGTGCTATTTCAATAGCTAACAACCTGTATCTCATAGTAGAACTAAACATATTGAGATTAAATATCACTTTCTTAGGGAGCATGTAGAAAGAAATGATATTGCACTTGAATATGTTAAAACTGATAATCAGATAGCTGATATGTTTACTAAGCCCTTAGAAGAAGCTAAGTTTAATAGGTTCAAAATTGAACTAGGTATGATAAACTTAGACTAAGTTTACAGAACTAAAAATTGGCTAAGTAAAAAGGTGTCGACACATAGACAAGTCTATGTCGACACAGAATAGTAAGTGTCGACACTTCAGGAAAATGGTGTCGACACATCTAGGAAGTTGGTGTCGACACTTCAGAATATTAGTGTCGACACATGTCGAGTAGGTGTCGACACTTCAGAATGTTAGTGTCGACACATGACAAGTTGGTGTCGACACATTCAATGGTGTGTCGACACTTAAGTTTTACTCAGAATTTTCTAAGTAACGTCTCGACTACATGTCGAGTAGTGTGGTGTCGACACATAACCATGTGTCGACACATAAAATCTGTTGACTAAACTTGTGTCGACACATGAGTGTCGAGACATTATAAGTCAGTGTCGACACTTATTGCCAGTGTCGACACATCTTTAGTAATCCATCCCGCCTGTTCGTCTTCAAACCAGAAAGGTATAAATAGGATTCTGTCTTTGTTTGTCGACACGCTTTCAGAGTTTCGAGACCAAAACTGCTGTGTCGACATTTCTCTTTTCTCAAGACTAAATCTCTAAACCCTAATGGCTCCCAAGCTCGAGGAGAATGTCAATGAAGGCTATGAGCTGGTTCGTGGCGCGTTCGACGATGGCGATCAAGAAATCACATCGGTGGTAACCCTAGTCATCGATTCAGGATTGGAGTACTTGGTTTCAGAACCAACCAAAATTTGGAAGAAGGAAGTTATTGAATTCTTACTGGAGCTTCTGTAGATGACTCTGGTTACAGAATCAAATCACGAGTGCATGGCACCAAGGTCAAGATTTCACCCAAATATCTGAGAAAGGTACTTCAGCTACCTAAATTCAAGAAGAAGAGGAAGTGACTACATCTAAGACCAAAGAAGCACTTACCTGGTGTGGTCTAGATCCTAAGCTGAAGATTGGATCTGTATTCAACAGGAGAGGTATGAATACTCAAGGAAAATTCCTGTCAGAAATTGTGGGTAAAGTAATACTCAGTAAGACTGGAGGACATGACAGGGTGTCAGCCTCCATGTTCAGTGTTATGACCAGAATCATCTTCAACCTAAAAACAGACTGGTCAATGGTTGTGTTTGACAAAATTAAGGAGAGTCTGAAGAAGCCCAATCTGGGCAGGAATACTAAGTCTCTACCTGGCTGGTACAATACCAGAGGTAATGAGTAATGCTGCTGCTACTAAAATCAATCACATGAGAAGGATGGACCAAAGGATATTTTCCAGGTGGGAAAGAGTACTATCTCAGGAAGTTCCTACCCCAGAGAAGCAAATTTCTAAGAAGATTCCCCTCCAAAGAAGAAGAGGAAGATAGCTGCTGTGACTCAGGAGTCCTCCAGCAGTTCAGGTAGTGAAGAACATGTTGTTTTCACTCCTGATAGTCATGAGGATGTGGCTGCAGAAAAATCACATGCTCCTCTAGAGACCAGCTGAAATCCAGGGGGAGCTGCCTACATCTAGCCCCATGCAAAAGGATCCAAGCCAGGGGGAGCCTCCAGCTGTAGAACAACCCTCTACACTGGAGAGTGAGCAAGCTACACTTATTATCCAAGAGGTACTTTCTGACCTCAATACTTTAGATTTTTCTATAATAGATTCTGATTTGTCTGATGTCCATCAGCAAACTCAGCAAGCAAATCAAGAACCTGATGTTGTTCTCCAAGACACATCAGTAGTACCAGAAGTAGTTCCTGATAAAGTAGTTGATGAACACAGTACTTCTCCTGCACAGTCACCTCTTGAATACACCAATGGAAGATCTATTTCTAAATCTAGAACAAGGAGGACTTTGACATGGATAAAGTTGCTGCTGCTGAAGAGAAAGGTGCTGCTGCTGAGGGGGAGTCACTGCAAGTACAGGAAGAGCCTATAAGGCAGGAAAGTGAGAAGGCACTAGATATGCAAGCTGAAAAACCATCAAGCCCTAAGGACAGGGTGAATATAGTCAGTACTTCAGAGTCTGAGGAAGATGAGGCTGCACAAGCTAAAAAGAAGAAACTCTATGTCTTCAAGAGGAGAAGTCAGAGCTTACAAGAAAGCCTTGCAATCCATTGCCCACAGCCCATAGTTCAACAAGCCCCAACTGTTGACTATAGTGCTCTACTGATTGCACTGCAAATCAAGATGGATGAACAAAGGAAGGCTATAGAAACTTATGTTGATGAAGGGCACAAGACCCTACAATCTTGATCTGCCACAGGAAATCAAGTCCATAAGGTTTGAAATGAACCTTAATAAAAAGGAGTTGACTGACTGTTTTACAAAGGGTGCTAATGCAGTGGTCTATCTGGCAACCCACCAAGAGAAAATAAAGTCTCAAGTAGATGATATAGCACTGAAGCAAGGCTATGTGCTGGAAAATCAGTTGAGAATGAATGATAATTTTGACTGCATCCCACAATGCTATAGTCACTGAACTGAAGAATAAGCCAGCTGAATCTTCCACATCTGCTGCTGCAAAGGCTGAATTTGATAAAGCTTTTCAAGATGAAATTGCTGCTGTCAAGACTGCAATCAAAGATTCACAAAAGGTCATTTCTGAACAACTTACCAAGCTTAGACCTTACTTTAAGGATGGCATCAGGTACTTGGACAGCCAAATCAGGTTCCAGAAGGATGATGTAAGAGACCATGTAGCCCAAGAAGTCATAAAGGGGGAGAGAGTGTTAGTCAAGGCCAGTTCTGAGCATGCAAAATGGATTTCAAATTCAATCAGGGCTACACTTGGATATCCTCCCCTGTGTGATGACAATGAAGTTGCTGAATCTGGACTGAACCCTGCCTATATTTGGAGGTGAGCCACAAGAAGTAGCTCAAGTCATTTATCCACCTCCAGATTTTGAAATGATTCATGCAGAGGTAAGCACTATGTATAGCCCATCTGGGGGCAAGGACAATGTCCATTTAGAAAAGGTTACTCAACCTATAACAGCAGCTATGCAAGAGGCTTTGGACAAAGAAGAAGAGACAAGGCTGTCAAAGAAGAGGTTTAGGGAACTAGCAGAACAAAAGCCAGATTTTGAACAGTGGAGCCCTACCTCTAGAAATATCATTCTCACTGCCTGGAAAGCTGCTAAAGACAATACTACTGATAGAAACAAGTGGTTCTCAGAAGCTGAATGGAGGAAGCATGAGATCAGGCAGGAAGCCATTGTCCAGTATAGAAGGAAGGCTAAGTTAGGAAAGCTACCTCCTACAGCTGTGGAGCCTAGCAAGTACTTTCCTAAGCCCTATCATTACTTTGAGAGGCAGAAAATCAAGGCTGAAGAACAAAAGAAGAAAGACTCAAAAGGCAAGAAGCCTGCTGATGCTGAGCCTGCTACTGCTGCTGCTGTCAAAGCTCAAGTTAAAGCTGGAAAAGGAATTGTTATCAAAGAACCTGATCAGAAATAGATTAGGAATTAAACTTGAAGCTTGTTGTAATCTTTTAAATGAAAAACATTTTTGTAAAACATTGAAAATGTATAAGGAACAATATTAGAACAATATGTGATAAATATAGTATGATTGTTCTGAAATGTGTTTGTTTCTTATTTGTTCTGGAATGTTGAATGTGTATATGTGTGAAGTTTTACATGTTCATGTTAACCCTGTTGATTATAATCTGCTTTTCATCATTTGTAATTTTTTAATTATGAATGGTGTATATCATTGACTAAGGGTTATGACTTCTCCAAATAGGGGGAGATTGTTGGGTACATTGGTCAAATGTACCTGATTTGAAGAAGCCTCACCTAACTCAATGATATACATCATAATGTATTTGATGTTTGTTTGAGTTACTTGTGCAGGATAGGTATTCACTAGACTGAAGCTAAAAGTTTCTAAGTCCATGTGTCGACACCCAGAGGGAAAGTGTCGACACTTGAGAAAGCTTGTGTCGACACCCAGACAAGCAGTGTCGACACTTGGAGTCATTGTGTCGACACCTGGGATGAAGAGTCGACACCAGACAGAAAGTGTCGACACTTGGAGCTGTGTCGACACTCAGTGAAGAAGCATGCAGAAAAGCTGTGTCGACACTTAGCAGAAGTGTCGACACCTAGAAGAGCTGAGTCTACATCAGAAAGTGTCGACACTTGAGTTGTGTCGACACTCAGCAAAATTCTGCAGAGACTAAGGACAAGTGTCGACACTCACACAATGTGTCGACACTCAATCAGAAGAGTCAAACATATGAAGAATGTGTCGACACTCAGTACAATGTGTCGACACACAAACAGAAGAATCAGTAATTGAAGTAAGTGTCGAACACTCAACACAATGTGTCGACACTAGGCAGAAGAGTCGAACACTTGAAGAAAGTGTCGACACCCAGCACAATGTGTCGACACTTAGTTGAAGACTCTACACTTGAAGAAAGTGTCGACACAAGGAGCTGTGTCGACACTTAGCAAAGAACAGAAAAGTTTACAAAATATTCTAAGTACAAGTGTCGACACTAAGGGAATGTGTCGACACTCAGCTGAAGAAACAAAATTGAAGACTTGTGTCGACACCAAGAAGCAGTGTCGACACTTGACAGTTTCAACACATGAAGATGTGTCGACACAAAGGAGATGTGTCGACACTTAGAAGAATACAGTTAAAGAATGAAGATCAAGTACTTGTGTCGACACTTAATTTCAGTGTCGACACTTGACAGAAGTATCTGTGTCGAGACATACAGGAATTGTGTCGACACCTTGTAGACTTGTGTCGACCACTTACACAACATGTGTCGACATTGTCTATAAGTGTCGACACTTAAGAACAGAAAGTCTCGACACTATCTGACAGTTAGAGAAT